>JAPYZC010001686.1:0-19159 GCA_030522665.1 Ichneumoninae sp. A BG-2022a | reverse complement strand
AAAGAGATATGAAAATTGCAATTTTCAACTTTTATGAGAAAGCGATGTGAAAATTTCAATTTTCTACTTTTATGAGGAAGCCAGATGAAAATTTCAATTATCAACTTTTTGGTCTTCTTTTCCTCTTCTTAGGACGGGTCATCGAATCGCACGCACGCGTGCTATTTAGTGACGTAAGCGTTTCGGCGGACGGCAAGCGACGACATTCCTCGAACCACTTCGATGACCTCAGTCCCGTAACTCATCAAGATATTCTTCTTCGTCAGTGAAACATATTCGAGAGAGGGCGATTTGTTGAATGTCCTTGCGAGCCCAGGAACATTATTTTATTTTCTTTATTTCATTCGATTTCTCCGTCCTACCAGTTCGGAATCGTAGAATTTGTCTGCCAGTGAGAAGTTGTTTCAGGGTCGCGCGATACACTTGCTCCGCAGAAGTGACCTTCAGGCTATCTTTTGTAAATGGCTTCATAGTTATTCATCTTATGCCTTATACTTGAATCGTTTTTCATTTATAGATTTGTGGATTTTTAATTTTTCTTGAGTCTGAAAAAGTTTATTTTTCATTTAAAAAAAATGTTTGCGTGTGAAAATGTTCGTTCTTGGGCTGTTATATGAATTGGAGATACGTGATCAGAGGAGCCATGTGTCCTGTTGTGCAATAAATTCATCTCTATTCGTCCATCTGCCGCGCAACGATTTTACTTTATTGAGAAACCGGTACTATGTCAGTGAGGAACCGGTATTGTAACATTGAGGAATCGTTTTAGAACCCGGACCCGGAAAACAATTTATATACTGTATTAACACTGGCCACCGCCTTATTGAATATTCAGCGTATTCGGACGTTCGAACGTGTTTCCTCTTGGTTTTTGTTTTTAATTGAAAATTTTTTACCCCGACCGGCTTCGTGAAGAGCGTTTTTTTGCCTAATAATATGAACGTTTCTGTATAGCCGCACGTGCACCTAACGCGTAATTCGCTATGGAGGATAAGACGAACGTAAAAAAAGGCCCACGCGATGTGAGACGCGAACGCGATTTCTCCTCAGGCTAGCATGACTTAATTGACGCCTTGTGCGCGCACAAGCAAAGGTAAGGGCTGTTTAACTTTACTAGACGCAATTTTAATAATTGCCGATGGCACTTTTTGCTTATGTCTCTAGAAAACAAGTTTTTGCCTGTTCAGCAAATTCTCACGCGAGATTGTGTTGATGCTTTGTGGGAAAATCTACTCTTGACCAGAGATTGCCTGGGATTTGTGAGCAAAAATAATATTTAATTATAGTTTTCATTACCGACCGGGCACAGGTCGAGAGGGGAGGAAGAGATGTCACGCTGCCTTAGAAATCAAGCGCTACTATAAGGTAAAAATCCCAATGGCCGAATACTTAAGGAGGGAGTCTCGCTGCGCGCTGATTTCGCATAAGTTCGACAACAAAATGTTATTAACAAATTCATCAAAAAATTAATTGGTTAACAAATTATCCGGCAACAAAACTTTTTTTAATGAAAATGATTCGTTTATTTTTCTGAATATGTATGAATTTTTTCAGAATTTTATGTAATGTTCAATAATTGCGTTTTCTTTATGTTAACATTTGTTTAAAATCGAAATTTTCAAACATTACATAAAATTCTGAAATGTAGAAACATGGACAAATAATTTTTGTACAAAAAATGAGGTCACCGGGTACTTTGTTGCACAATTTTTACATTTCAGTAATTTGTTAATAATATTTTGGAATTATTATTATCCAACAACAATATTTTTCAGCACCTTCCATATGGTCCATTTTTTCAGATTTTTATTCCATCGAGAAGTGTTTGTAATCTCTCTCATTCCTCTTTCGAACTTAGGTAGCGTCACACATAACGAAAGGACGACCTTAAGGGAGCAATCCTAGTCCCCGGATATGCATGAAAAATCGTATTTCCATCTCTCTTGCACGTATGCTTTGTACGAGTGGGACGAGATCGGTTACTGGTACATTTACCCTTCAAACATTTCAACAACACTCTTTGGCAGCGTCGGCTCCGTACAAGGCCATTCCAACGGTCGTCGAGTTTTTAAGCTAAAGCAAATAATGCTCAGGAAAGGGACGTAAGGTGAACGCCCCATTGCCCGGACATTTAAGGCAATATCTATCTTCAAACGGAATTTTCGCTATTATGCGTCAATCATTTTCGAAAACACCAATAACCAATCAACGTTAGAGTTTTGCATTATCTTGAAAACTATGTATTCCTGAAATGTTTTCCGATTTTCGAATAGACCATATCCCAATGTTTCGGACAGTCACAAATTCCGAAAGTCAACATGAACGAACTCAACGACAATAAGCTCGTGGCGACCGGACTAGTAGTAATTTTATTTCGTTCAGATTCTTACAATCTATTAGAAAATTGCCATAATAATGATAGCCTTACAGTAAACCTTATATATAGATAATAATGACGTGGATATTACTCAGATAGGGCGAACGCGCGATTCTTACAAGATGCGAAAATATTACAAAATAGCTTCTTCACAACATCTACCTCTGCAAACGTAAGGCTTGCGAGGAACTCAAAGTTCGCTAAATACTTTCTTGTATGTGAATAATACAATGGGCAATTTGCAACAACGTCTTCTAAGGATTCATTTTCGCCCGAGTTACAACAAGGGCACGGCGATTCGCTATCAAACTGCAACAAGAATAAGAATAGGGTATTCTATTCATTTCTCCAATAAAACATGAATATTCATAAAATAACACATGACATATGTTGCATCAAAACCCAGCTAACATAACCCCTTTCGGGTCTTGCCGGCTGTCCCCACACTGGGTTTGTCGATTCACGATTGCGCGTACCAGTGTCGGGACGAAAAAATCAACTGTCGCTCAAGCAAATGTAACAATTATATTATTATTTACGCATGGTCTATGCCGATATTTTGCATGCACATAAATTACTAATTATAGATTGTAACCATTATATTCGTTATACAAACTTTGGTCTGCGGGCCAGTCGTCTGGTAATTGGAACGTGTCCATTCATTGGTACGTTTACCCTAGATGATTTAATAATCGAACATGTGCGCCGAAAACAAATACGTGGCGTTACCAGACAGATCACGCGAAGGACGACGCGCACGATAGTGAACCGGCGTGGCTCGTCGTTTCGGGGCGCGGGGCCGAGCGTGAATCTGGGAGTATAGCGAGAGCGGGTAGTTACCGCACCGGCTGGACAGTCAATGTTGTTGCCCGACGGTATCTGTTCACTCGCTGGCTCGCGCGTTGCCAGGCTAGAGCAGCACACGAGCTTGTCCTCTCTCCGAGGCATTTCGCCTCGCAAAATTGAACTTTCGTCGCGTATCCAAATCGCAAACCATTAGAATCTAATCTACGATATTTGGCACGAGATATATTTAGAAAGTAATATTTTGCGATAAGAGACAGATAAAGATCGAGCCTTTTATCGAGCAACTATAAATCGTGAAAAACTTGACGAATTCGGTCACTTTCGGTCGCGCCAGGACTACGAAATAAACCGACAAAAGCTCATTCGTCGATGACGCAGTTCGCTGGAAGACACAGTGATTTTGGGCTACAAATTCGAATGGGATATTTTATTTCGGCCCCGTTTAAATAAGAGGTATGTAAAAGCAACTTTGGCATTGCACTCATCAAAGTCGTATAAAAATATATATATACAAATGTACCATACATAACATCCAACATATATGTGAAATCACACTATAAGCAACGTGTCTCGTGTCCAATCGCACGTGGCGGCTGGCAGGCTTTCTACGAACTCGTGAATGATCTTATTTTTAGGGGCTTACCCAGAACTGATGCTCCGGTGAGACTTACATCTTTTTTGCAATATTACACATGTACAATCGTACCGGGTGAAGTCATTTATCTTGGGTTTATCCGCAGTCAAAGCTCACTAGCGTTCAAGAACGGGAGATTGTGCGCGAAAAAACGAAGATTCCTCGCTCGTAGGTATTCCACGCGGCGAAAAATAGTTCTGTTTCTCTAACAAAATGTAGATCGTTAATAATTTATTGTTGTGGCAGTAAACATATTTGGCTGCTAAAGTAAAATATTTGCTGCCACAACAAAATAGTTTGTTGTCGCTATGTTAACGAGGTAAATCAGTTATGGATACAAAATTCTTGTTTTCCCAACAATTTTTTTCCCCGCGCAGACCCGTAATATCTTTCCCTGCACCTCAGCGATTAATTGCTGATAGTTTTTTTTTTTGGCAATTGTGATCACAGACGTCAGTTAGATTTGCGATAACGTATCTGACTTGACTATGTGATTATTATATCAAACGGACGAAAAAGCGACTGCCAAATATTCGGTGGCGTATTATTCGAACGACGAATGTTCTATACTTCGGACCGATTAAATTTGTCCAAATTATGCGTTGTCGAACGAGACACATGAGGATAATTAATTGCCAATAAGCCGGTCAGCTGATCGCCCATAGATCGGATGCGCGTTGTTCCCTTAGACTAATCACTGTCGAGCCAATTAATTTACGTTGATTTAAATCCGGGGATGAACAGCTCGACGGTCATTAGCGAATATAAATAAAATTCCAACGTTTCATAATTTTCCTTTATGCGGATGGAATAGCGCGATGAGCTTTCTACCACCTTTCGCAACGGCACACCGGGAAGAGTCCCACTCGGAGGTTCGCCGATTCGCCACGCGGTGTCGCGAGCTTCGACTGTCCGACGTGCGGATGTATACATATCGTCGCGATGTGTACGCGCGTCGCCAAGAATGTTAGGTGATGAAAGTAAATTATACAACTCTCTACCCAATCTCGAAAGAGAAAGGTGAAGAGGCGCCGGGAATATTATTGTTAAAATATATTCTTTTAATGGCCCAACGCATAATCGTCGCTTATCGGTATGCGGATATATATTGTCGAAAAATAAAATTGCCATTTTGCAATGGCAAACTCGACGACTATGCTTCTCGTTATCGTAGAAACCCAGACGTCGCGCGTTTGTCATTGCAAAATGGGAATTTTATTTTTCGGCAATATATATCCAGAGACCGATAAATGACGATTATGCGTCGGGCCATCAAAAGAATAAACGCAGACAGAAAACTGACGGCACGGAATCTACTCAGTACTAGCACGGGAACGCGCGTCGTACCGGTACGATGCGGACATGTATGCCCGCATGTGACGATACTGTGACGGCACGGCGTTTTGATACTAGACTGCTGCTTGCACAGTTCCAGCTTCCTGTATCGAAACTCCGCGCTGACACAATATCATCACCTGCGGACACACATGTCTGCATTGTGCCGACACAGCATGTCGAATGTTCTGGCACGATTTTCTTTCTGGGTATCTCAACCATAATATTCCCGACGATTTATATCGTCGAAGATCGTTCTTCACCTGCTTCCGTTAAGGCGACGTGAAATATCTATAACGCTTTTTCATCACTCTACAATTGGTCGGTCTCTTATCTATGCACCTTGGAATCATCAGAATATATTTTTTTGTCCGTAATAGGTCTCTTACGCACTCGGCTATGCTCACCTTGAAGATTTTTTTAATCATACATAAAAGCTGTGTGTCGCCCGCACGTCTATCTAACATTAACTTACAAATTGCTTTAATTGATCAAAGTTTTATTATTTCATTTACTCACACTTTAATTAATAATGTTGATGCAACTTAGGCTGTTCGCACTACAGCACAGTAGATAAAACTAACGAAACAATACAGCAGTTGTGCAAATTCAAAAAAAAAATCGTAGTTTGTAAATATTTTGTATTGAACATTGACTGAACATCGCTAACCGATACTGGGCCAAAGTCGTTCGACGTCGTGAGCGAACCACGATATCAAGCGTACGCTTCATATCGCCGAACACGCATCATTACGACGATTCGCCGGCGCCGGCTCAACTCTCGTAAGCAGCGATAGTTTAGCCAATGCGTGAAGATAAGAAGTTGCAACCGGGATTGTAAAGTGATAAAAAAGCATGTAAAAGTAGCGCAGATCAATAAAATAGTACATTTCGATACGAGTGCGAAAATCTTTTTGACAAGTGTGACTTTGCAGCAACAGAAGGCGAGTGTTGCAAGGTGTGAAAATTGGGGTTTTCGTACGCGAGTGAAATAAAAATTGTTTTGTTGCTTATCAATATTCCTTTTTTTGGGCATTAGTCGAGATCCGATCATCGGCTGCCAAGTTGCTGCCGGCTAACAGCCCATCGTTGACCGTACTCCGAGCGCCGGCGAACCGCATCTGGGTCTCGTTTAGATCGCACTTATGGATGTCGGTGCATCACCTTCGATCTCGTCACGACGACAATATCGTTGCATTATTACAGTTGTTGGTGGTGAGACGTCTAAATTTCGTATTCCAATGGCGTCCCGTTGGCGAGGATCCTTTGTTCGAGGTTCTCACTACGGCGTGGCTTATCTCGTTCGCTACCGATGAAATACACCCACATATCACGAAAATATTTTTTTGAAATACTGAAAATAATTGTTTGAAATATTGAAAATATTTTACGAATATTTTTAAATGTTGGTAAAAGATTTATTAGATATATTTATGAAATATTCAAGAAATTATCAATATTTAAGTGCTGCAGATATTGTTAATTATGTTTTAAATATGTACTGCCTCCAGCACTTCATCTATGGGATTCCTGTGAGCCCCTTTACGAATGTCAATATCATGTAGTGTTAATGACACATTAAATAGTCGAACTGTATTAAAATACATCCGCGAACTATGGAATTTTTTATTTTTCTTGTTAATAAAATTAAAAATTAAAAATTAATTTAATTAAAATGTAAAATTTTTCTTTTTTTAGTTCAATACACATCTGCTAATATTCGCATTTGAAATATTTTTTCATCGTTTCAGAAACATTTCAAAGTATGTATGAAAGATTAAGTATATTTCTGAAAAATTGTAGAAATGTTTCGTTGTAATATTTTGGTACATTCCTTTAAAATATTGTTGCCATATATTTCAGAAATATTTCGGAATATTTGATAGATTGAAAATGTTTCTGAAATGTTTTCAAAATATTTTGTGCTATATGGGCGCTATATCCGCTGAGCTGGCGAACCGAAAATGTTCACGCTCGATCATGGGGAAGAATAGGCGCTCGGTTTGAGTCGCTCCGGTATATCGGACACGAGTTCGTGAGTTTCGAAGAAATACGTGAAACTTTCTAATGCATCTATTCGTTTCCTATTATACTCCGCCGTTACCCGGTGTTCCGTTCAAGTTGTAGTCGGCGCCCGAAGATTTCGGACCGTCGTTAATCGCGGTAATTCTCCTCCCGTGTTCAGTAGCGATGCACGCCGGGAATGTACAATAATAGTTTAATCCCGGACGAGTGGGAGTCGTTGGACCACTACGCCGCGTCTCAAGTGCATCTAATGGAAAGCAAAGATTAGTGGTCGGAGCACGTGTTGGGATACAACACTCGCGCTCTCGTCGGCGCGAGAGAATGCGAGTGTTACCTACTTGGAAAGTCGACGACCTTGGCAGATATTCGTTACTTTTTTTCGCGTTTTTTTAAAGAGTATCATCGAGACGCTTCGAATATATCAGTGACAATCATTTCTTCGTTAAAACTATTTGTCGCGTCGAGGACATTTTATTTTGATCGCAGATTCACGCTCGCACGGTTAAAATGCTTCGGACCTTTAAAACAACTTTTTTGTCCACAAATTATCATAATTTATGTTCTCGATAATTTTGCAGTTCGTTTAGTTACAGAATTTGTCGTGAAAATTGTGAAATTAAATGAAAATTGTGAAATATTGTCAGGTTTTATTGCCAATAACCATTTGTCAAATGTACAAAACTTTTTTTTAACCGCGCGCTGTACGTGTACTTGTCAGGGATAAACGTATGAGGAAAAAAGAGTTATCAAGCTAACTCCGGATTCGCACTCGCACAGTAAAAAATGAAGAAAAGAAATCTTTAACAACGTACAAAAAATATTAATAATTAACAATAAAGAATAATAACATAATTAATTAATCGTAATTATAATTATCAATTCATTCATAATCTTTGCTACAGTCAGGAGACGTTTGTAAGTTTAATCCACTCCGCGACCGCGAAGATTGGCTATAGTACTGCGTTGTGAGGGAAGACGTTTCCCGACTGTAGCAAAGATTGTGAATGAATTGATACAATTACGATTAATTAATTATGTTATTATTCTTTATTGTTAATTATTAGTATTATTGTTTACGGACAATATTAATTACTGTTACATACATTAATTATTTCATCCTTTTTTAAATTACTTTTTATTAAAAATTTTTTTTGCACTTTTTTACGAATATTTAAAAAATAATAACGACTAATTTGCGGTCGGGAGTTTTATAAAATTTTCAATTTTACATATTTTTTATTTTATCCTTTTTTAATTGTACCGTCTATACATACCCTGATTAAATGTTCTATGTGTTTGTCCTCTCCGATAGGATTTTTAATGTCTCATTCCTTTCCGTTGCAACATTTAAAAAGTTGAACGAAGAGACACAAAAAAAAGAAAATTATATCGCTGACATATACATATATACTGACATATACATGACATATATCACATGAGAATGTGACGTTGCACTACAGCAATCGAGTTAGGATTATACAATTACTTTCGATAAGGAAAAAAACTAGCTTAAGTGCATCATTTATAATTGATATAGATATTGATACAGACACGGCATCGCATACATTTTTTCACACAGTGATCACGCACTAAACACCGATAACGTAAAAAAACGAGGATTGGAAACTCGGCATTATCTCGCGAAGCGAAAGCGAAAAGTACGTGGCATCATTTGCAATTGTACGTAGCAGTGCGGATCGCCAACGTGATTTTTCGATATGTCACCGCGAACTTTTAACAGGATTTCTCCAATTATCGTATGTTACCTTGAGTTCATACCTCCGATCACAAATGGATTGTCACAAACATAGATCAGGCTATAAAGTTTTAGTATAACAATATCTGTTAAGTAATTTTTTGCCGTTCCGACGTTTATAGGGTCTTGCGCTAAGTGCCGAGCCGGTGGATGGCAGTGAAACGCATAACTCCCGTCTTTCTTGGCCCTAGTGGGCAGTCGGGAGTAAAAAACGATGCATACCTTTGACAAACTTTTTAGCCCACAAATGTCCATAATTTATTTTCTCGATAATTTTACAATGCGTTTAGTTACAAAATTTATTGTCGAAATTGTGAAATTGTAAAATTTACAAGCAACAAATATGGTAGACCTTTATTGCCAATAAATGTTTGTCAAATGTACAAAACTTGTCCGGAATAAATGTACGAGAAAGAAAGTTATCAAGTCAATTCCGGATTCGCATTCGCACGATAAAAAAACAGTGCGTACCTTTGACAAACTTCTTAGCCCTCAAATGTCCATAATTTATTTTCTTGATAATTTTACAATGCGTTTAGTAACAAAATTTATTGTCAAAATTGTGAAATTGTCAAATTTACAAGCAACAAATATGGTGGACCTTTATTGCCAGTAAACCTTTGTCAAATGTACGAAACTTTTTTTAACCGTGCACGATACATTTACTTGTCCACGACAGATGTATGAGAAAAATAAAGTTATCAAGCTAAACTCCGGACACGCCGAGAGTTCCTTATCCGGCTGCTTCCCGGACCAGCGGCTCGAAAACATCGTCAATAATTCATGAGCATGCACAATGGTACTTTAAAATTGCCCATAAATCATCTTCCGCACAGCGGTGGCGAGGGTCACGTTCGTTTTACTTATACGCGCGTCAGCCCTCCCGTTTTACTTTTTCGGCAATTGAGTCAAAGATTATTTCATCTCTCTTCGCGGTTTTCGAACGTCTTCGAGTTAAATTGCGTGAGTGACGAAACCTAAAATAAGTGGTACCTAAATTAAAAACGATCACCATCACTTCCACGATATTTATGTATATTTTATCCGTGTTTCAGACTCATTGACTTCCTTGGTCCAGCGGCGCTGATACCGAAGGTATCGAAACGAAAATGCTGACGAAGATGTTCGAGGCCCACGGGCGATTTTGTGCCGGTCATCCGCTCGAGGTGATCGTCACAACGTTCACGCTAACCGCGTGTATGCTCAATCTCGAGACCGGAAGTTCGCAGACGCGGGACGGAAGATTTCCGGGAGCGGCGACGCACTGCTGGCACGGAAGATGCAGCTCCGACGTGAGTATCGATAGCCGACTACTGAACGATCGTTGAGCCGATTATCAAGCAACCTTGACCATGAAACATTAAACCGATTCGTCATTCGACAGGATCAAAACGCAGTGGACGCTATAGTCATGACCATCATTCGATGCCTGGCCATTCTCTTCAGTTACCATCAATTTCGGAATCTCCAGAAACTGGGATCTAAATACATCCTAGGTGAGTGCGGAGGACAGTCGGTGTAAAGGACCAAAAAACCTTTACCTCGAGAAACTTATCTCGCCGGATAAAATCCCATTTTGGTATTTCGATGGCACGTCCTGAGCAAAGTAGTGCCTGAATCCGTGAATAATGAAGATATCCGGATGACATCAAATTCGATCTTCGGCAAGTCTCTGTCAATGCTCTGCCTTAGTTAGAAAACAAAATTCTGCATTCATAGAATTTTATTCTCCAAGTGAAATGTCCCGAGGGCAGTTTGTGCGATGCAAAACGTTAAATGTAGGCTCATGCAAATATCTTCAGCTTCATTATTCAAGATTGTTTCAAGCTTTTTTTGCATCGGGGATAAATAATACACGGACGTGATTTTTTTTTTCTTGCGGATTATCAAGTGATTTTTTCGAATGAAATAGCATAAAATATTGTGTGCGCATATCTATCTTAGACATTTCCATCGAAGACCACGTGTTTTAATTATTTATCGATTTTAGTTTTTATTTGTCATCAAATGAAAATAAATTCAGCATCCACCATACGTCGTTAGAGTGCCTTCGAGCTGCGTCACGATAAAGCTATGAATTACATTATAAAAGCTTATCCAGAAAGATTTGAAGTTCAAGTATCAGCCACGTACGCGTCTATATATATAGCGTGTATACTCGTCGATGACGAAAGGTTAGCGTACCATTCATAAAACCGGATCTCCACACAGCCGAGCATCGTGTGAAAGCCCCGCGAGCTCCAGTGAAAGTTTCATGGAAAGTGATAGCGTTCGGTTTGAGGTCGCTTCACACTTTACGGCTACGTGATTCAAGCCACGATTACCGAATTATACCGGTATTTTCGTACGGTCTCAATGTCGGCGTGTAAAAGAAAAACGATTCAGTCATCATTTCTAATGTCCAGCCCCTTAATTTAATTTCATACCCTGCTACAATTCATTGTGATTTAATGAAGCTATTTATTTTTCTCGTCAGGTATCACCGGTCTGTTCACCGTTGTCTCGAGCGTAGTCTTCACGTCCAGCGTGGTAAACTTCGCGCGCAGCGAGGTCTCGGATCTCAAGTGAGTCGAGAATCAGCAACAACGAAGTTTCGTCGAACGAGATGTTTGTGGGAAATTTACTAAGTTGTTACTTTCAGGGATGCTCTGTTCTTCTTCCTGCTCCTCATTGATCTCAACAAAGCTGGCATGCTAGCTCAGATAGCCCTGAGCTCGAGAAGCCAGGAGGAAGTTCGAGATAACATAGCGAGAGGAATGTCCCTCCTCGGACCAACGATCACCCTCGACACTCTCGTCGAAACACTGCTGATTGGCATTGGATCTCTATCCGGCGTTAAGAGACTGGAGGTCCTCTGCAGCTACGCCTGCCTCGGCGTAGTTGTGAATTATCTTGTCTTCATAACCTTCTATCCGGCTTGCCTGTCTCTCATACTCGAGGTGAGTTCCTCCCATTGGCCGCGGCCCATTCAGAAACTTATCTTGGATAACATAGAACGAGAGAGAGGGAGTGTTGCGCTTGTGCGAATGTCGGATAGAGCAGCTACGTTGAAAAAAAATTCGCTTGCCGGATGTAGAAGAACATTTTTTTATTTCAATTCTACTTTCAATTCTTACAATCGCATATGATATTGAAACAACGACGGCAAGACTGTCAAGGTGACATGTTATCGTTTCAAACCCGTATAGAATTGTAAGAATTGAAAGGACAATTGAAGTAACAATTGTTTTTAATTGGCAGTCGGTGAGCAGCGAATTTTATTTATTTGAGATATTGATATTTTTTTCAGTGTAGTTACCCGGGTATGATTTCTGAATGCGGCCCTGCTGATGCGAATCGGGGAGGGAGGAAACAGAAAAAGATTATTATATATTATCCTAGCCGGCCCTATCCGCCGTTTTCTAAACATTATCTTCAATAATTTTAGCTTGCACGCGGCAGCTCCGGTATGGGAAATCTCAGTGCCGACAGGATATTGATGATGCACTCATTGAACGAAGAAGACCAGAAGCCGAATCCCGTTGTTGAGCGCGTAAAGCTCATAATGATCGCCGGACTGTTCGTCGTTCACGCTCACAGGTATTTATTAGACTGCGGGAGACGCCTTCGATACTATCGAATGTTACCGCAATATCCGCTCATTTATCCGTCATCGTCATTGCATGTGCGTGTGTCCGTCGAACCGTTTTCGTTCGGATGCCGCAATCCGACACCGATTACTGAAAAATGCGATCGGCCGACGTGTATCGATCTTGGGGAATGAGCGCAACCGAACCAAGGACGAGAGCGAGCCGATCACGCTCTTCAATATAACGAGATGGATTTGAGACCGAGAGACCGTCGAGCCTTTTACTTTTATATGCCAATACGATTGGCATTTTAGTATATGAACTGTTGCTATCCGATGGATCCGAATAAAATGCACCATTCGTCTGCGAAAATGTGTTATTGCTCGCTGTTTACGCAAATGGGAGCGTCGACGTTACGGGAAAAAAAGAATGACGCTCGGACGATTTCCGTAGTGTTATCGAAAATCTGACCCCCGATACTTTTCTTCACCGACTCGCATTGTTGGGCCGTTTCATTGTCCCTGAAACCAGCGGGTCAGGTTCGCGTAGTAACGGATCGTCATATATATATATATATATTCACGATTGATATTAATAATGGATTATGTAGTTCGGCGAACGAGAGCGTAACCATTCACGCTTTCCGGCTGGTGTTTACTTCCAAATATTTCGGTACTCCGGGGTTCCCCGGACTTTTATGCGGAATTAACTGTTTATTTACACGTGCGAAGGGGAACTTCTCCGACACCAGCTTTTATCTGCGTACCTCAGGTGATCGCAATGAATATTCGAGAGACCCCGACAAAAATAGTTATATTACGAGTTCGCCGTCTACTTTCGAATGCAATCGATGCAAAAAGATAATATTTTTAGAGTACGTATGACTCGATATTTTTTTGCGTTAAATATTACATGAGCATGTCAATAATAGCCGATGGATAAAAGATCAGATAGCCATTCCGGGTAAAGAGGTAGCCCAAAAATAAACCTTTCCGAGTAGTGGTGGATATAGGAGAACGCCTTCGAGCTCTTGTTAGGCAGCCTAGTCATTTCAGTTAGTGAAAGAACGAGCGTAGGTGTCCCGGGTGGCTCCCACTTGCGAATTAAATCCGTCGCCTCGCGTTATCGTACTGTAAATATTTACTTGGTGATTTTTGTAATATCGCAACTTAATTACGACTTTGTGGCTATTGAGTTATTCCAGCGACGACACATCGTATATTTCTACTTCGTATCGCAATCGTTCATCGATTAATCGCCTTACGATTTTTCTTTTTTTTTTCCGCAGCCGCTGGCCCTTCAGACACGGCGATGTAGACGACGCGGTGGAGGGCAAGACGTTACCGATCGACTCTCACATCATCATAACCAGTCACAACAAGTCCAAGACGCCGGAGGACTTCAAGGAACACCTCATGAACTGGCTCTCCGTCAGCGCTGACAACATCGTGATACTTATCCTGCTGCTAGCGTTAGCGGTGAAATTCATTTTCTTCGAGGACAGGGGAGAGATTGCGCAGCAGCTTAGATTCAAAGAAGCCGAAGAGCCGTCGCAGTCACAGTCGACCGTCGAGGAGAGCGCTGTCGAAAGTATGCACGCGACGACACTGGACGCATCGATTCGGCAGAGATTCGGTGTGACTCTACCGGCTATGCACCAGTCGGTGTTTCCACTGTCGGGAATGGGCGACAATTGGGTAGAAGTCGGTAACGAGTCACACGTCGAGGTTCAGGACAAGGAGGTGCAGACCGACGGCAGGTCGCTTAGCGCCGACGAAACTATCGGCGAATCGAGCCTGGAAGCTAAGACACCCAGGAGCGTGCAGGAATGCCTCTCGATATATCGTTCCGAGGTGAGCTGAAAGATACAAATAAACGTTGGAACGATGTGTTTGTTATTTCTGACCGTCGAAGCCTCTGGCCGATGCGGAGTGTCTTTTTCAAGGTCGTTTTAACGCATGAATTTCGTTACAGCTGGGAGCTAGCGGTCTCACGGATCTCGAGGTGATCGAGTTGGTTAAGCACAAGTACATTCCGGCGTATCAATTGGAAAAAGCGGTCGGCGACATGGAGCGCGGAGTGGGAATTCGACGTTTGATAGTCGGTGAGGCGGCTCGATTCACCGACGAGCTCTACGATCTGCCTTACAAAAATTACGATTATACGAAAGTTCTCGGTTCGTGTTGCGAGAACGTGGTGGGTTACGTTCCCGTGCCAGTCGGAATAGCCGGGCCGTTGCTGGTGGACGGTGAATTGATTCACATACCGATGGCGACGACCGAGGGATGTCTGGTGGCCTCGACTAATCGAGGAAGCCGGGCTCTCATGAGCTGCGGAGTGACCAGCCGCGTCGTCGCCGACGGCATGACCCGAGGTCCCGTCGTGAGATTCCCTAACATCGTACGCGCTAGCGAAGCCATGGCCTGGATGCAAAATGCCACTAACTTTGCCGAGATGAAGAGAAAGTTCGACGCTACGAGCAGATTTGCCAGACTGACGAGGATTCACGTGAGGATAGCGGGAAGGCACTTGTTCATAAGATTCGTTGCCAAGACCGGCGACGCAATGGGAATGAACATGCTCTCGAAGGGTACCGAGAAGTCTCTGCAGGGCGTTCAGACTTATTTCACGGACATGGAGATACTCTCGTTGAGCGGCAACTTCTGTGCCGACAAGAAACCTGCGGCGGTCAATTGGATCGAGGGAAGAGGCAAGAGCGTCGTTTGCGAGGCTGTCGTACCCTCGGAGATCGTCACGTCAGTCCTGAAGACGAACGTTCACGCGTTGGTGGACGTGAACATAAGTAAAAATATGATAGGATCGGCGGTCGCTGGTAGCGTCGGTGGTTTCAATGCTCACGCGGCGAATATAGTTACGGCAATTTATATTGCGACCGGTCAGGATCCGGCACAGAACGTCGGCAGCAGCAATTGCATGACGTTGATGGAACCGTGGGGAGTCGATGGCAACGATCTGTACGTATCGTGCACGATGCCGAGCATAGAAATCGGCACGGTCGGCGGTGGAACAGGATTACCGGCGCAGAGTGCTTGTCTCGCGATGTTGGGAGTCAAAGGAGCTCACGCGGAGGAGCCCGGCGAAAATGCTAGCAAATTGGCACGTATCGTTTGCGCCACAGTTCTTGCCGGTGAGCTGTCGCTAATGGCGGCTCTGACCGCTGGTCATCTAGTCAAAAGTCATCTCAGACACAACAGGTACGCTCTCGCCGTTCAAAGCCTCCGAATATGCATTGACGACTTTCTCGTTCATCGCTGATAATATTTACTTTATTTGCAGATCATCGACGACCGTCAGTAATCCAGTGAGCTCGACTCGAAGCGAAGGAGTACATTTGACGGTGCCAAATATAATACCGGAGCTGCAAGCACTCTGCACGGACTCCAATAAATCTTAGCAGTAAAGTAATATTTGTTATTTGTCGAATGCCGTTTATCGGTGTGATTATTGACAATTAATATCGCAAACCCGCCCCCCGGGATCGCGCTGCGATGACAAGACAAGAGAGTGAAGCGAAATCGGATGTGGAAAGACTCGTCGGTCGTCTGTCAGTGTGTCGACAGGAACACGTGTATTCACCGTATAATTTATACTGTAAATGTCAACTATAGGGTTGTTCGTATATAGTAAATACGAGAGGCGTAATAACAGCATTACTCAAACGTTTTTTCAACGAGCGATAGCGATGTGTAAGTAATCTCGTAGTGCAATATTATTTAATTATTATGTATATTCGAAGCCTACTGTTAACTTGACGAGAACGCGAATATCGGTTATCGATAATACGATTGACAAACGTTTCCGTACGATCACTGCGAATAAGATATATATATATGAAAGTTATCTTATATATTTCTCTTTTCTAAAATCGTGGAGGCGGAGCTGGTACTCCGTTTATGGCTGAAGCGCCGATATTCGAACTTCGCATTAGACGTAAAAAAAAAATTCTTCCGTACCGCTGATCTATCGCAGACTTCGAGTCACTCTTTGTTCAATTGGCGAGCTTAACGCGGGTTTGGAAACACACGAGTAATGACTATTGAACCGAGCGAGGTTCGAC
Organism: Ichneumoninae sp. A BG-2022a; assembly: GCA_030522665.1. Taxonomy (NCBI): domain Eukaryota; kingdom Metazoa; phylum Arthropoda; class Insecta; order Hymenoptera; family Ichneumonidae; species Ichneumoninae sp. A BG-2022a. The sequence continues at coordinate 2,578 of JAPYZC010001686.1, read as the reverse complement.
GGGACTTCCTGTCGCACGAGGCCTAAAACGAGGAGGGCCTAACGAATTCACACCCGCGAAGATTGTGCGAATTTATAGATGAATATGTAAGAAGAGTCAAAGATAAATTATACTCCATCAGTAAAAAATAAAAAGAAAACTTCTATCGGTAGACGAAGATAAGGTATGCGCGAGTAGAAAACGACGATTTGTTCACAAAAAAAAATACGATCGCTTTCAGACGATATGTTGCGCCGATAACGTAATGTTTGTTTGATGAATGTACAAAATGTATATCGATTATTGGGGAGGAGTCTTAGAAGACTCATTAGATAACGCAAAGAGCTATATTAAATTATCACCTAAGAATACCCAATGGTAAATGGATCCCCGTGTAGGACTTATGTATACCTGATAGCTGACTGTCGTCCATTATTATTTTTTTTATATTAAAGAGAAGCTAAAACATCTGCCTTCGGAATGAGTTTATCAACCACCGTTCTCTCGCGAAAACTGAAGCATCGCGTACGACATTGGATACATCGAGCAAGATTTTTTGCAACATTGCCATTATATTTTCGATCCAGCCAAAGTGTGACAATTGTGTGCAATGCACCTTACTTGCGACAATAATTTAATTAAAGTAATATAGTAAACAAAAGAAAATACGCGTATAATTCTAACAATACTTTCATGCATCAAAAATGATATTCAGCATGCAAAAAAAAAATCATAGAAAGTTTCGATCCTCGGTTCCTGCGAAGTCGATGGCATCGGCGCTCACAACTTCTCGTACGTTTCTTCGTAACCGCACTCGGTACAGGTGTGAGTGTAATCGTCGTTGTCCTCGTTGTACGTGTCTTCGCCGAACGTGTGGGTGTGAGACGCTTTGTTCGTTTTGTCGTACATCGAACTTCGAACCTCCATTCTCAATTGTTTTACCTGCAAAAAAAAGTGTGACAATCGAGATTTTCACAAAACTTCCTCATCTAATCTACTTTTATGTAAAGCTTTTATGAAAAATCCATTTCCGTCATTATTTGACTTCCTCATGGAGGGGTCTTTGTCGGTAAAAGAAAATAATTGCCTTTGAAAAATATGGCTGTTTGAAAATACAAAAAATCTCGATTTTTTTTAAATATTCATGATAAAGATTACATATAACGATTATAGTTATTCGTCGTGTCGGGGCCACATTACCTGCATTTTTTTCCACAGATCACTAATCTGCCACTTATCTTAATCTTAATTCAACATTTGATACGGAAACTCGTGTCAGAAAGGAAATACAAATTTTTCATGAAATGGAACTAATTGAAAATCTTATAAAATTTAAACGCTACAACCTATTCTCACCAAATTAAATAGGAATCATCGGTCGATAATAGTCCGTTTGTATACAACTTTTTAGCCCGATAGCTCAAAAGTTGTAAGAGCTAGCGTGCGTATAGACTTTTTGTTAGTAAAGTTCAAAAGCTCGTAAAATTTTGAGGGCTGAAAGCTTTTGGCTCAAAATTTAACCATACATCGAGGATTGAACTCGTCTACCTGGCTTAGAAAGTCCAGCTTGATAGCTCGAGCCGTTCTTAAGTTATAAGTTGCAATTTTCCGGGTCTGACACAGACGCACACACACACATCCAGACATTTTTTTAAGACAAGTTTTCGATGTTTTCGAATATTCAGAACACGTTTTCATTAAAACCTCGATTTTTCTTTTTTTTTGTGAAATCAAATCTTCTATGAGGAAGCAAAACCAACCTTTTTATTGAATCTCTTGATCTTAGTCTCTTGCCTCTTGACATCGCGTTTCTCGCGTTCCTCCAGCAACTCCTCTTCAGTGCCCCAGACCTCCAGCGCTCTCTTCTCCACTTGCAAGTGCAGATAGAGTTTCATCTCTCCCCATCTCATATTGTGTGGATTTTTTCGAACGATAAACTTCAGAGGAGGCTGTCTCTTGTCGAAATCGCAGTCCTTCAAGAGGTATTCCTCCTTTGCCTCTGTCTTTGTGATCAGTGAATGTTTATCCTTGCTGTCCCTGAACAGTCGAACATAATTGTTATCTCTATAGTTAACTGTATAGCAGAGTTGGGCAAATACTTGAAGTAAATATGAAGTATCAAGGACTTGAAGTACTGAGCGCTGGGTAGTTCTTAACTACTGATGTATTGAGTCCTGGCAAAACTGAATTGCTGAAGTTCTGAGTATTGAGCACTGACTCCGTACTCGATACTTTAATATCTACTTCAAGTACTTAGAGCCCAGCTTTGCTCTATAGGATTCGTTAGAGTGAACGAAAAAAAAAATCTTACTTGCAGGAATCGCAAACAGAATAATCAAATTTCTGTAGTAAGTAAGAATCTTTGAAGTCCTTTTTGCACTCTTCGCATACTGGGAAGCCGCTTACAATGGGTGCAGGCTCATCGGGGATAGTGCACTGAAAAAAAAAAAAAGCAGCTGCAAGATCAGTTGTACAATGAATTACGAGCGAGTATGGGTGGTGTTAAGAGCATGTGCAATACCGCGGTCGGTAATAAAAACTGTAATCAACTTTTCTCATGGATTCTGGCATATGCGGTCAAAAGAAAAGTCTCATCGGC
>JAPYZC010001685.1:0-23071 GCA_030522665.1 Ichneumoninae sp. A BG-2022a | reverse complement strand
AATTATTGCTGGTACAATTGATCCGGATCGACTGTTACAATCGACCCCACACATGATTATTAGCAAAGTTACTGTGGCATCGGTTAATAACAATCTGAAGCGGATCGTCTCAGCGATCAAAATGTCCCGCAAAAATGTACCTTTCAATTCCTTGTGCTTGTTTGCACTAATATTTTGTATTGTGTTGTCTAGCTGACGCGATCCGCGCCGCCGAAAAATCACTTCTGCACTCCATAAGGTGATGTCTATACTGTTGCTCACTTCATATCCGATGCGTCCAATCATGCGCACCGTTCCGCGGCCGCTTGTTACAATTGACCCGTGTTACTTTTGTCCCCGGTCTCCCCTACTTGGGAGACTTTTTTTCATTTCCAGAAATCATGGTATTCGCTCGAAGGAGGACCCGAGCGTTACATAAGGCCTTATCAGGCCCTCATCAGGACCCTATCAGGGCCCGATGTAACGCTCGAAAATTTCTACTCGGGGATGTGCTGTTAAGATTTTTTTTGCGACTCATTTGATGAACACGAAGGGCATTTGGAGTGTCCAAATGTTGACGCCGATTCTTTCTTTTCGTCCTATTTTTGGCCCTAGACTCGCCGGCATGACCGAGTATCCCTCGAATGAGGCAAAACGCCTGTGACACTTTGTCGCAGACGAGGGGATAGAACGGCTGTTACTGTTGCGGATACAGTAGCAGATAGATGGAGTTATATACAGAGGATTCGTTTCACCAAGCAAATTTCCGCGTGGCACGTACGCGAGACCGCCTGCTCGCCAGAGACGAGCGAGAGCGCAGTCATCGGTCAACCAGCATTACGGCATTTGCATGTTATTTACTCGCGAGCCACCGAGTACATTTGTTTGGATTATCCCCGAAATAAACTAGTGCTCGTTCACTCCGCTCGGGGCCCCTCTCGATTCAAGCTGCCGGACGGCACGAACCGAGCAGCGCGCGGAGGCCGGGTACATTCATAGTACAATACTCGGCGAGTAGCTGTACCGGTCCATCTTCCGCCTCCGGTCCACAGTGGCTCCAACCAGAAAACCAACAAATGCCACCCGGCTTGTCCACTTTATGATCCGCGCTACATCATCCGAGAAACGTCGACTTGATTTTTCACGTAGCCTCAACGCCACGAGAAATTGTTTCTACTTAGTCACTTTTTATTTATTTTTTTATTTCTCCCAAACCCCGTACGAATTCTCTGTCGCGACGAAATTTGAGGACAGCCCGGCGAACGGATCACGCATCCGGTCAATCATTCGGGTTACAGAGCGAGCCGATAGCACGATCATCTCGCCCGGATTTCTGCGATTGGCAGAGATTAAACGTGCAATTAATGAAAACGAGGTAACCTTTACGGGAAAACTGGAGGGTGGGTTGGTGATGGGAGTTAAAAACGACAGTGGAGCAGATACTGGAGGGCTTCGAGTCGGACGTTCATTTCCAATTAGTCCAGGGCTGATTCCCCGATGCGCGTCCACCTATCACCCAGGAATTTTTTTTATTTTTTTTCGAATTCCGTGGAATATGTAGGTTCGTCGGGACGTGTGCTATCCGCCGTATGCACGAATGTTCATGCGCACGCTACCAGCCTGACGATGTTTTTGTATCCCGGAGCCCGCACAGCTTTCCTTCCCATATCCTATTCATCGAAATTCATTTCCAATCCGGTTGGACGCACCGAGTCGCGGGAACCGTACTAACGGCTTCGGCACAAGGAGGACTCGCATGCGATAGCGATATTCGCAAATTTATGGCAATTCCGTCAATTAAGTCGATTGGAGCCCGGACTCATAACATAAATATGTAAACAGCGGTGAGCTCAAGTTCGCGGCGCGCGGCGGAGGAGGGAAGGAGAGGATCGTCTCGAACGGAACGGGGGCCTTATAAGCCACGCTTGTCCATCAATGTCTTCGGTGGATAGAGGCCGCTCGTAAATGTCCGAGAAGAGACCGAACGAAATGCACCGTGCTGCACGGTGCTTATCATACGCATGGCGCGGTCCTGAGCTCCGCATAATTCTTCGACGAGCTCAACCGGACAGCCCGGCGGATCGCTGCGCAATGAAACAACTATCGAGATCGAAGCCACCGCAGCGCGCGCGTATCTCTTGCCAACTATTATGCGTCTCCGTTTAAACGTTGCAAGGAATCAAATCGCTCGCATGTGGGACATCGGCTAACTCGATACGCTCTTGCAGTCACGATATGCCGTAATCACGAGGCAAATACTCAAACCTTTATTCGACGTTCTCGGAAAAACTAATTTTGCATTTTCCTATCTCGATCGTTTCACCGCGCTCCTCGTACGTGCGTGCGTGACCCATTTTACGAGAATTCGTCTCGTCGCGAAATGTAAATATTTATGACGGCACGAGACTTTGAGGTATTTGATGTTTAAGTTTCGTCTTTTTTTTCTAGCCCCTTTTCTCTTCTTGCCTGAACCTCTGATGTTTTCGCGGAACGACATTAACATCGAGCATCTGCATTATTTGTTTAGTTTCACTTAATTATCTTCGAAACTTGCGCAGATGGGTTCGGCCGGGGCGCAGCGGGTGGCGAGGGACGATTTTATGCAAAATTATATAGAAAGGGGACTCGAGAGACAAAGAGGCCACGCTTCGTCCTGGCGTCACGACTTTCGCCCCCTTCGGTTCACAGCGTCACCAAAGATACTCTTCCATCTTCTCCCTGATTATCACGCTGCTCTCTCTTGTACCGGGGAATCTGCCCTCGCCCGGCGACACGGCCCTTATATTATTATTATAAGTTTTATTTATTATTATTATTAAGATTATTGTTGATGCCATTTGAGTCTCGCGTTCCCTTGTACTGCGAAGTCGTTACGCGAATATTAAATTCTATTCATAATTCATTACATGGTTCTCCGGTCCCTATTATTAATCCTTTGATTAACTGCATTTCATTATTTAGATTAGCCGGTGTATTCTCGGCGATGTCGAGGACTCGAGTCCTCGAGCGAGTTTTCGGTGAAGAGGGTTTAAAAAAAAATTTCTTTTACTGAAATAAAATATCTTCTATGTGCGCTTCTCTTCGTTTTCATTCGAGTTTTTGCACAATACGCGCATCTCACCGGAACGCTAAAGTATCATATCCGTCCGACCACGTTTGTCCCTCGGTCCCTCTGTCGTACTTGTGCCGACGCGGAAAGATATTCGTACACGGTTACGTGCAGCCCCGACTTGTAACTTACCTGCACGTGTATACACGGACTTTTGTGCATCGGTTGTACCCGCGTTTGTCGCGTTGCTGCAGTTAATGAGACACATTCATAAAGTTTGTCTCACGCCGAGACGAATCTCGATTGTATGGAGAAAATTGGCTTTTCAATTTGCCCAACGTACTGCAAGTTGTCAGACGGCCACCGGTGCACGGCAGCCCCGCGAACTTAGATCCGCGGGTCCCCAAGTTTTCGATGAATTTAAATCCTGCGAGCGCTGTCGACACCCTCCGCCCTCTCTGCATCCTTTATCAGTATTGTCGGTGCCTTCGCGATGAGGGTGTCTGCAACCGTTGTCTCGCGCATTCTCTGGATCAATGTATGAAGGATTCACCACTGAAAAAAAATCTTCTGCGGGCTGGCAAAAATTTTTAAAAAATTTCAATTTTACTTTCAATTCTTACAATTGAATATGATACTGAAACGACGATGGCTGTCAATGTGACATCTCATCGTTTCAATCCCGTGTGGAATTGTAAGAATTGAAATAACATTTTTTTTTCATTGGCAGCCTCCGCAAGCAAATTTTACTTGAGTAATTGATAGTTTTTTTAAATGTCGATTGATAGACTTCACGATTATCTTTTATATAGAATAAAAGTGAAGAATAGGGTAAAAGTGGTGAATATGGCCCATCTCGATTAACACGTAAATCAATGATATGTGGACCGGGCCATATTCCCCACTTTTACCCTATGTACCACCCGGATGAGCACGTAACATCGATGATTTTTTCGAGTACTTTAGATCGAAGAATTGAAACGATTTCTAGGGTCAGGAAAATTTTTCAAAGGGCCATCCACAAATCCCCGAGACGTTCCCTACCAAGACCACTGTGCCTACGATTCTTGAGCTGCAAAGAGTCAGCGTCGCGAGACTCGTCGATTTGCCAGCCCGGCGGAACGGGGCTGAACGGTGTTTAAGTAACTTTTCGGGGAGGGAGAAACAAGGTCGTACATTACGCCGGCCTTTATACGCGAGGAGGTTAGCGAACGGATGAAAAAGCGCGCAATGCGCTGAGAGATGGGGAGAGAGCGAGAGAGACTGCCCGGGGTGCTCGCCGGGGCTTTTATTATCCGGCTTTAATTTAAGCGGCGTTAGTCGCTCCGTCACGGTTCCAGGTGTGAATTAAACATAGCGGAGCAGCTCGGGAGAGATAGAGAAGCTCCTCCCGCGCATCCTCTTCCCGTAACAATGAGCGCGCGGCATAATTAAATGTGTGTTCTAATAAATGCCCCGACCCCGGCTGGAACTGTTGCAGTTGAGGTAACGCCCGAGTTCTCGCACGGTTTTGCCCTCCCCCTCTCCCCCCACGCGAGAAGTGGTATCTCACTCGCGGAAGGATCGGTGCCACGGCGATCTCTTTTACCGCGCGGTACTTGTTACGCTCGCGCCAGCGGCGCCGCGCACATTTTCACACCTCGTATCCGTGTAATACGTAAACTTCGGCGAAAGTGTCTACAGGGCAGATTGGCGCGAAGCTTCCGGGGGACAAGGGTGCGCGAACAGGGCCGATGTGTTTGCGCGATGTGTGCCCGATACGTGTGTGCGTGTCTGCACGAGGGAGAGAAGCGAAACGCTATCCCACCGGCGGGCTCGCACCGGCGCACAGAGAGGGTCTTCATCTCGGAAACTGCTGATTCGAAATTAACGAAAATTAATTGGCACGTTCGATATATTAATCCTCCCGATGTGCTAATTGCCATCGTCGGAGACTCGTCCGTAAAAGCATGTCTTGACCGAAAGCGGCCAGAAATATATATATATATTTTTTTTTACGATAACATCACATTTTTTTCAAATTAAAAGTACGACCGGTCGACGAAATTGTGTACGGGAAATAATTATTAAATGTACAAACATTGTTCGCCGTGCATCTTTCAATGTCGACGAGTGACCGCTCGATGAAGCCCAATGAATGCAATTTTATAGTCGGCTTATCGGTTTGTACGAAAATATGCATTTCTCATTTTTTTCCCTCTTTTTTTTTATAAGTCTCTTGCAAGCAGGTTGGATGTAACTTTCTTACTTTCGGTATTTTCTAGTATAGCCGTATTATAAATTAATTACAGAAATTAATTTTCGACATATTTCGAAGTGGCCCTTTGAGCGTAGGAATTTTTTTTAGCGCATAACTCGCCCATTTATGTCTCTCGCCGTCTCGAGGCGAAGTGGATACAGCCTCGGCTACTGCCGCTGCTGTGCGCCAGACGGCCCTGAAGTCTGCATATCTCTGGGCAACCGCGGAACAGCCTGACAATTAAAGTTTAAACTTAGCGAGTCTGTTTTACGCGCGAGAGGCAAGACAGAAAGAGTTAGAGATAGGCGCGTGGCTCATAAAACCTAATATAATTAAGCATAAAAATATCTTTCTCTCTCCCTGCCGGCCGGGGCGAGCAACGAGTCGGGGAGCGACTCCGCCTGGATGTTTTAACTATATCGCCCGCGAGCCGGTTGAACGCTGCTAAAGTGAATAAAAAGAGTTCTTTATTAAAATACCCGCAACAGAACACTCCGCGGAAGTCCGACCCGCCGGTACAATGTGCCGGCAACAGCAGCACCGGCACACAGTCACGAGAGCCACGGCACTCGGCTTATTATTACATTCTACTTTATAGTACCAACTCGTTACGTGATGCATAAACGCCTCGCGAAAGAACCGGGATATCCGTCTTGGTATGTCATTACGTGTATTACTAAGTTACGAGAATTGCTTATCTGCGTCACCTGCGCGGTGGGTTAATGGAGCACGAAGATAAATCAAAATCTTATCTTCGCGTTTCTTCAAAGAAAGTGCAAGGTGGTGCAACGTTATCGTACGTGCAGACACTCACTGTTGAGCTGATAGTAAAATTAGTGGCAGACTCGCTACTGAACCGTGAGTACATTTTGTTCCGAAACACATTTTGGGAAAAGTGGCGATGTTTGCTATTTTCAAACGGCAACATCTCTGCTCTGCGACAGAATTACGGAAAAACCCCGCGAGCTTGTCGTATTCTACGGAAAAAAATGCATCGAAGATGAAAAACAAGAACAACATTTGCGTCACGTGATTCGATGCACTGATAAAAAAATACGGTTGAATCAACTAAGATTCGGGCAGGGACATTCAACCAGATATTTTGTTGGTATACCTAAAAAATTGGTCAGTTCGACAATTTGTTGGGTGATTTCACAAAAATATTTTTCAGTCATTAAAATATTTTGTTCGACCAACAAAATATTTATTTGAACGTCCCTGCCCGAACCTTCGTTGATTCAACTGTACTTTTTTATCAGTGTGTATATTTTGGCGCTAAACACTAACCCGATATAATTTTTTTTTTCGTTATTTTTTCGTATTTGTCCTTTTACTACCCATTTACAATTACAGTTTTAACTCAAATTCAAGGCGGACTTTGATAATCGTTGAAACAAATATTTTTTAATTTTTTCGCGCCTAAGCCTTCATTCGTCACCAAAATGACTATGAATACTTGATTTTTTAAACACAAAAAACGTTATTTCACACAACCACAAGATTCTATTTTCGTATCCGATCCGCAAGTCCCCGTTTCGAGAATGGTCGTAAAGAAACAGATAGGGCAACGACAGCGTCGGAGTATCGTGCCCACGTGTGATAAAAAAGAGTGTCGTAGACGAGACGCGGAGGAGTGAGAGTGTACAAACAATCGTGTGTTAGACGCGAGTAAATCGTCCGTTATATTTGTACGGCATCGTTGAATCGTGTGCGTCGACGCGCATGCGCGGACAGATGAAAACTTACTCGCTGGAGATGGAATATTTATGTCGCGGGCGCCGCGGGCCGCTCGGCTATATAATCTTTGCGTAATCTCGGAGTCCACTCGAGCCCGTGCGTACCGGCGGCAGAAATTTCCAAAGGCGCCCTCGTAATTTAGCAGCGATAATTAGCACTTACATAATTCTCCGCTTACGACGCCCGATGGTGAAGCGCATCGCGGCGAAACGGTTCTACCCTGCGTGCGGTCCGCGCGCGAATCATGACAAACGGTGAAATTCGAGATAACTCCCGACCGGTTGCTGCCGAATTATAATCGGCGATAGAGACACGCATCGTTCAGGCGGGCGCATCGGTAATGCCCGGCCTCGTTCGCAACCGTGGAACGTATAAAATTTAAACTCTGACCGAAAGCCCGCGGTGATCGGTATCGCGGGTTCTGTTTCGGCGAGCGGCGAAGGGAGGGGGGGGGGGAGGGGGGGGGAAGTAACGGTGACAGAGAGAAAGAGAGAAGTTTATCGTGCACACAGGTGAACGTACGCGCTCTCGTCGTTTTGAAGTAATAAATTGCTGGCGCCGGTCGATGCTTTGCGTCAGGTTATGCGCGAAAGTTTGAATTTATGCCCGGTTGTTTATGATCGCGGAGTGATAAGGGATCTGCGCTGCATGACAAATGATCCCGTAATGAAAAGTGAAAGATACTGTACGTAGAGAGAGAGTGCAGTACGGCACGGGCGGTCGGTGGTGGTGGTGCATAAATTTCAATGATTTAATGCGCGACGCCGCGTGTCGTGTATCCTCATTGAATAGGGATCGATAAAACTTCGCATAGGTGCACGAGGTTCCATTGGGAACTCGTTCGCGATATACAAACGATCGACGCGCGACAGAGGCAGAAAAATCTCGGTCAGAGCGGCAGTAGCGGCGGCTTGACCTTATTGCGCCTGAATCGTGATTTATTCACGCAGTTTGTCAGAATCAAAGCATTTCACTGTTCAATCACAGTATCCGTTCGTACCGACGCAAATTACGCGCGGGCGTACCTGTAGACCGTGGCGATGCAAAAGCAACGATCCGTTATCTTCGACCAGCGTTGGAATGGTTTTTGTTTAAAAAAAAAGACCCAAATCGTATCTTTCACACTATCCTCGGGATAGAAGCGTAGCCACTTTGAGTGGCGATTCGCGGATCGATCGGCGACCGAATTCGATCGACGTTCACCAATGACCATCGATCAGTCTCCCTTTCGAATGACAACTCTCCATCGAAAGCGGAACTTTTACCGTCGTACTGGCAATCCGCCCAGAAGGAGAACAAGGAGAGTAAGAACAAAGTAATTTATGATTGCCATGAGAGACCTTGACGGCGTGCAAAGAAGGTTGCGGCAGTGGGTGGGGGGAGTTGACGTTGCTGAGATCGATCCCGGATCTCGGTGAAATGATCGGCTCGTTGAATATTCAGGTCCCGCAGGAATCAGCCTGGTGAGGCCATCGATCGACGGTGCGGGCGAATAATGGAGGAAACGGGCTGGCTGGGCTTCGGAGGGGGCGGGTTAGGCAGGGTGCTTAGGTGTTACAATGATTATCCGAGAGGGACAGCGAAAGGTAATTATGCCCGATAGGATCGGGGGTCGTGAGTGCGAGCGGGATGTCCCTATACTTTTCGTCGTCCACGGAACGGAGACGGAGCCGCGCCGAGGAAGACAGCAGACCCCGGGCGACCGTGAGCCGTAACAGAGAAGCTAGATGAAGGAAGATGGAGAAATGCTCGCAATTACCTCGAAGTGAGCTGCTTTCGACTTCCAAAGCCTTCCAAAGTTTTGAATAAATAGTACCGTTCTCCCCGTTGTCTCGCTCCCAATTGAACTTCACGAATGTTACACAGTTAATGGGTGCAGCTCGCAGCCATTCTCCGACACACGTGCGCACACTCGAGTCCCACGACGAGCGGCGATAAATAATGCCTTAATAATCACGCGTACTTATCTAATTAATTGCGCAAGGCACCAGGAAAAAAAAGAGGCGACGGCGCGCCAACCGGCCCGGTAGACGGGCATCGGCGGACTCTCATTTGGAGAATCAATTTCGTTTCACGCTCCTCGATAAGTGCCGAGCCAGAGCCTAATATCAAACGGCGCTCCAACACCACCGGTCATGCTCTCCATCGAAGCCGATCGAGATAACGCCCGCGACATTTTTACAGTCGGCCATTCGCTCGCACACTCGGTTCATTCGCAAAGGCGCCGTTATTCTTATTTTCCTTCGTGAACTTACGTAAGGCATAAGTGCCGAGGCAATCGCGTGGTTATTACCGCTTTCACAGTGCGGCGTGTCTTGGAAGTATCGACGCCGTAGATCCAGAAGGATTTTATGTTTCATCAAGGAGTGTTACACACGGATGAGAATTTAGCGATAAAAACGCCAGTTTTTTGATCCATTTATTGAAATACACTGTGCTCAGACGATGAGAAACATGCGATTTGGTCGTCAAAAGATCCAGAAGGATTTTCCGATTATATATTATGTTTTATCAAAGAATGTTACACACGGATGAGAATTTAGTGATAAAAGCGCCAGTTTTTCGATCCATTTATTAAAATACACTGTGCTCAGACGATGAGAAACATACGGTTGGGTCGTCGGAAGATCTCGAAGGATCTTCCGACTATATATTATGTTTTATCAAAGAATGTTACACACGGATGAGAATGTAGTGATAAAAACGCCAGTTTTTCGATCCATTTATTAAAATACACTGTGCTCAGACGGATCTTCCGATTATATATTATGTTTTATCAAAGAATGTTACACACGGATGAGAATTTAGCGATAAAAACGCCAATTTTTCGATCCATTTATTAAAATACACTGTGCTCAAACGATGAGAAACATGCGGTTGGGTCGTCGGAAGATCCAGAAGGATCTTCCGATTATATATTATGTTTTATGAAAGACTGTTACACACGGATGAGAATTTAGTGATAAAAACTTCAGTATTTCGATTCATTTATTAAAATACACTGTGCTCAGACGATGAGAAACATGCGGTTGGGTCGTCGGAAGACGGGTGTGAGAAAGCGGTTGCAACGTCCCTCGGGTGCAATGGAAATCTTCGGGGAAGCGTTTATTGACCCGATTTCCTGGCTTGGTCGACTGCTGTCGTGGTACCAGTGACGACAATGGAGCTCATTGGACATTTGAGAGCGTAGCTGCCCTACCTATCCACCCCTATCTCGCTTAGCCCCCCCTGCAAACGACCACGCAGACGACGTCGACGAAGACTGCGATTATATGACTATGTATAAGTCGGATGGGTATATAATATGCGCTTCGGCGCAAGGACGCCTGCAGACGCAGACTCTCCGTCCCGCTATAGCCTGCCATGCTCTAAGATTTAATCCCTTAATCTATTCCCGTAATAAGGAATCCATAATGAGCCGAGGCAAGATACCGGGCCTCGCCGTAGCGGGCGCCCTGAATTCTCCTCGGGGTAACTGAGAGTGTGGGGCGGGGATGGGGAGGGGGAGGGGGGCTTCGAGAGACCGGCGATGGTTATAGCAAGAAAGGTGCAGCTCGCGAACCCCGGTTACGCGAACGGTGAGTTTTCGGGCGGGGGATAAGGGCCGCGATCCGCGAAGCTCGCGAAGGAAGAGAACGGAACTGCATGAGGGGGGGAGAGCGGGATGGCGCGAAACGGAGCGCCCGCGAGGAGCAAAGGAAGAGGGCGTGAAAGGAATAAGGCGTCGCTGGAAGGAGGTTAATTAAGCCCTCCTAATATAACTTCTCGGCGGGCGGCAGGAGGCGGCAGTACACCGACAACGAGTTATCGAGTATTATTCTGCGAATGTGTCGACCTCAAAGACAATGCCGTTTCGGCGTAGAATTTATTTGTGTCGATTCCGTCGGCTCCGCGAAAGTCCTCGCTACACATCCGCGGCGTCTATTCGGCGCTCTCGCCCCCGGATGACGCAACCAGTCGCAAAGTTCGCGGGTAAACCCGACTTAATTAAATTTACCACACAGCCGCAGCGGCGGGTGAACTCCCATCTGCCTGCTTATTCTTATTTATAGGGTATATATCAAATTCGCGCGGTAACGATGGAAATAATTTTTTTTTTTTCTGCAAGACGATGAGGGAGAATGCTGTTTATAGCTGTGAAAAGTTGCCGGCTTTGTCGCCCGGTTCGAGGATATCTGGATAATTTATGCTGGACTATTACGAGTCTGTTGGGGGGGGGGGGGGGGCGATACTGTGTCAACAGTTCAACGGGCGATTTTGCAGAAACTCTCTCTGGCAGCGAACTAGTTTGTTGCGCGAGCAGCGATTCCGGGATGACGGACAATCCGGGATTATTACATCCTGGATTACAGTGTCTTCCGAGATCCTTTTCAGCTGATGCAGAAATTAAACAGCGCTTAATTAATTTGAGAGTTTCATATAGCTTCGTATTAGACTCGGATACATTTGACCCCGTCCTGAAAGGGCCGAGTCAACTTTAGAATTATCGTTTTTCGTTCAGGTGTTCATCGATTAGAAAAAATATATATTGATTGATGTTTTCGGTAAATTGATCGAATGAAGTCTTGCCTCGCCACTGGCTCATCCGCATTAGCGCGTTACTAGCCGACCGCAGAGTTGGTCGGATTTTTCTTGGGGGGATTAGCTTCGGTGTTCTCTGGCAATAGGCTCCATATAGATCCCATTCTCCGGGGAAGGCCGCGCGATGTATATTGTGTACAACACACACAGTGGATAAAAGCAGGTACACAGAGACGAGTGCAGCGCACGTCGGTCATTACGATCGTTACGGTAATTATGCACTGACGTTTTCCTCGGTAGCCGAGTACGGTGCAGGAGAGCCAGCCAGCGTGAAGACTTCGCAGAAGCCATCAACGACGACAGTGTGCATACTTATACTCGGCCCGTATATGCGGCTACCGCCGAGGGAGCTCGAGACCGCTCGACACACATTAAGAGATCCAGCGCACTTGCCCGTTTGTCAGACAGAGGGGAATAAATTATTATTGCGACGGTAAATCCGGTCAATCTCTCTCCCGCGCTCCCTCCCTCGAGGATGATTTTCAATGTGGCACTTACGGTCGGAGGAATGAGAGGAGTGAGTTTGCGAAACTCGGCGGGGTAACGGGTCAATTATGGTGAAGTGCCGATGACGTTTTCTGCGCTATCTCTGGGTTTTATCGGCAACTTTGTTCCAACCATGGTAAGTCAATGGAATCGATTTGTGTATACGTTTTTGTTTCTCTTCTGAGATGAGTGTGCTTCACTGAAGTCGCGCAAGCGGCTAAGTGTGATGCGCATCACAACCGAACCTTGATCTTGGACTATGGAATATCAATGGCGAGAGAAGAGGGCAAACAAAAACATCTTCAATACTGAAGTATATAAAAATAAGATGCTATTTGTATAGTTGTTTGTATGGCAAGGCCGTAGAATGGGAGTTCTTGACGAGTAATGAAAATGCCACGTCATTCACACGAGTCAGGACTTCCTTTTCATCGTCCATGCATTTCACATAATTGTTCTTACCAAATTCACGAAAAACACGCTTTGTCGGGAATGTGCGCAGAGAGGCACTTTCTCTCATTAGTGCGAGAAAAAAATACCATATTGTGTTTGTGCACATGCGCAGTATTTTTCTGACTCGCGATTCGAAAAAGTATCTTTCTGTGCTCACTTCACAGGAATGGAAAGCGGGATTTTATGTGCACGCGTTAGGAAACGGTACATTACGATACTAGTGCGTAAAAACTTTTTTCTGACGAGTGTGAGTTTGTAGCACGAGACGAAGCCGAGTGTTGCAATCACACGAGTAAAGAAAATGGTTTTCGCACAAGTATCGTACAAAATGTTATTTCACGAGGTGTGAAAATTGGGGTTTTACGCATGCGAAGCGTGCGCAAAACTGCCATGTGTTTTCGAACGGACAGACATGAGAAGATGCTTCTTGCATTTCAGATAATCTACTTATAGGATAGTAAAAAAAAAAAAATGGAATAAATGAAAATAGTACCTGAGGTAAAATGCCTTTGACAAATGAGACGCGTCTCCCACAGTCGTCACACGGCGTCGCGGAAAATAACACGCGTACAGTGCATCTTTGATTCCGGGAGCGGAAGTCAGTCGAGCCCATGCGGAACGGGAATACTCGGCGTAGGTAATGTCGTTTCGAAGAAGTCTTTTATTAATCGCCGTCTACTGATTTCCGCGGAGTCCTTGAGTGGCACAATTCGCGAGGCGGCAATCAAGTAAGATCATTAACGAATGCCTGGACGGTAATGAGCGTGATTGTGGCTATACACTGCGATGATTTACTCTCTCCCTTGCTCGCCCTTCCACGCGGCGTAATAATACAATACGCGCTCGGCGCTGTGGAATCCTACCGTCGGAGTCGCGTAATTACCGTCCTAATTATTATTAATTATGAAACAATAAAGTTTGCTTGGATTTTATTGCGCTGACTGTGCGCATCTCGTGGGAAATTAAGGGTTTCGACGGTGTACGGTGAGCGTTGATGGAATAATTTGTTGACGTGGTACTCAGACATTATCGGCTCGTCACGATCGAGAGCAGAGAGTGCCTCTTTCATACGGGGCCATGGAAATTAATAGAGAGGCACACCGGTACGTAACACAGTGAGCTACCGTTGCCACGCGGGTGGAACTTGATCATATTTCCGAGCTTGTGCGTTGGCCCCCCGATAACCGCGGGCAAACGCATGCTAGCTGTGTAGTGTGTGTCCGAATAACGAGAGTTGGCTCTCTTGTGGCTCAGTAAATAATTGTAAGACAGGGTTAATTATAGTCTAGTGTTTAGGCACTGTTTTTCATTTCTTTCCTCATTCACGCCACGCTTGACGAGCCATTCGCACCGACGATGTCTCTCATGATCGCAAAGCTCGCGCCGGAGGTTCAACCTTCGCTGGCTGCTGAAATCGCGTTAGCTAATCTCGCTCACTTTCTTGGAGAAGGTGGGAAAGAACGAGGAAGAGGCGCCGTGGAGGAAGAGAGTCGCGAAACTCACCGGGCGGCAAGTTAATTTCCATCTCTTTGATTTTTGAGGACCCCCAACTGGCTAGAGCGTTGCATCCCGGCTCCTCTCTTCCTCTCCTCGGCTTTCGCCCTTGCGACCCTCTTCGTCATCCACTTCAGCGTGTCTCGGGCACAGAGAGCCGAGGCAAGAAGGAAAGCTCATGGGCCCGCCAGGGAATCTCTCCCGGCTGGCTGTGAACCGACGGGCAAAAGCCTTGTACGGCGTTACCTCAGAGAATGTCCCGTGGCAAGCGCCACGAGCCGGAGAGAACGATGGGGATGGAGACTGGGGGGCAAGTCGTCGTTGAGCACTTTGCTAAATTTTACACCAACATCGTCGGGGGGGTTATAGGCGATCTAATAAAGTCCCTCCTTAATAGCGCGAGCATATTTGCTCTTTGATGTTCTTCAGTTAGTCGCAGGGGAGAGTGATTTTACCAGCGTTGACTTGTATAATACCTGAGAGACGCCGGCATCCTCCTATCAACGTGATTCTTCCTGGAAATAATTCTGTATACGTATACCCGCATTACGCCACTCATTAATTAAACCAAAAAAAAAAATCTTCGTGTTGAACTACGAGCTTTAAGGATTACATTAATTTGTTCCCAACATAATAGACACGCACAGTGAATGTCTGTGAAGAATGTCCACAGCATGAGTAAAAATTTGACCATTCGAAAATGTTGTCCACGGAATGAAATTCATTCAATTCTATCGCGACTCTTTCTATCCCTGGGATATTGTCGATCACTGGGCCACCCGCATTAATCTCCCGCATCGAAACGCATTACCCAGAACTTCCCTGCCGATAATAATAGTAATTCCTAATCTCTAATTGCTAATCACCGTGCCCTAACAGGGCCGCGAAGTGGTGGCGAAGGGACAGGCGAGCGATTGCGGGGAGAATCGCGGGTGGGCTTGCGACAGGCGCTACGAAGAGTGAGACGAGGAAGGTCGATCAGGAAACGACCATAGCGGGCTAGAGTGAGAGTGACACTCTTGGTAATTCCACGTCGTTTCCAACGAGAGGGGCTTCACCCGCGCGCGAACGGCGTTACCTCAGCGCTATCGATCATTCGGCAGGTCTCATAATTAGCAATTAACTATATCCATTAGTCCCTGATATAATTACCACACGCTCCTCTCTCTCCGCCTATCGTGTCCTCCGCCTGTCTCTATACGCTATGATGCCCCACCGTCATCTACGACGCCGTCGCCGACGAGGACCACCACGAGGACGATGACTACCACCATCATCGCCCGATGACTCGCGCCGGCGTGGACGATAACCGTCTCGTACCGCAGCCGTGGGACTCATTTTCTCGGCATTAGTGGGGTACATCGGTATAATTATGCGATCGATTATTTTCGGAATTGCCGCGGGGGTTGGGTTGGTCGCGAAAGGGTGCAGAGAGCCAGAACCTAGGGAGGTCGAGGCCCTACACCGCGATGTCGCTTCGCAGCAGCGCACCCCTAAATGCGTACGTTGTTTCTGCTGCTGGCAAGGGCTTTGGCCAGTTTCACCGCGTTCCAAGTGAACCAACCAACCGACATATCTTCGGTCTTTCAAAGTCGCTTCTTGGAAATTGGCCTCGCGAATGCACCGCTCGGCCAATTTCGAGGAACTTTTGTCAGACTTAATAACGCGCGACGAAGCCTAGACTTTGCGTCCGACTGAGGATGATTCGTTCCCGATACTCATCGCACCTACCGATTTTACCAGTCGCGCAACGCTTGATTCCCTCTAAATTACACATTTTCCATTATTTCACGATATCACGTACTGCCACGTATGGATTATTTCGTATGTACAATGTCTATTATTCATCGGCATGGAAGTAAGCCGCTACAATGTACCGGGGATAATTACAACCGGTGAGGTTGGCTGTAACGTGTCCACGTGGATTCGTGACGCGAGACTCTGGCAAACACGTTAGCAGTACCGCCAATTGCCGAACGGCGAAGTCTGTTATATAGAATTGTACATACACGATGTTCGATCCGGCGTGTGGTGTACGAGCTTCGCCTAAAACTTTTGCGTAATTATTATCGGTAGGGGGAGGGGTGGATTGCCATAACCGTTGATTATGGCCATTACGAACTGTCAGTTAAATATAAGAAGGTTGGGCGGCCCGCGGTATAGTTCGGAATTAGCGGTGGCTAGGTTCGCGGCCTAGAACTATCTTCTTGGATATACGCCGCTGATTGCGGAATTAGAATTTATATGGATCCTCGCACGCGAGGAGCCCAGGGGTTCCCAAGCGATGGCTTCAACATCGCGGACTAGCCGAGCACCGCGCCTCTTATTATTCTTCGTCGAAGACCCGTCAGACCCGGCAGCACCACCCACGGAAGCCTTCGATCCAGTGATGCATAACGTGCACGTTCGTATTTAATATCTTCACCTAGATCTTTGCCAAATCAAACAGCGAACTATCCGGTTCGTACGGCATAGAGTCATTAGGACTGGCTAATCGCGCTGTTCTATCATTGTCCGGTTGGTTTGTATTCGCTAATCACCCGGAGAATAATAGAAAGAAATTCTTCGTCGATAAAGCATCGAGTGTAACGTTGAAGAGTCGCAAACAAACGCGGCGTCATCGTTACAGGGCCGATGTTTGTCAACGCGTCCTCCTCCGGCCCCGTCGTTCTCGACGTCTGAGTCGAAACTCGTAGCGCACTTGTTCGCCCGTGACAAGCAACGTTCGATTCTCTTATGCATATGTATAAGAGCCCCCCCCCCCCGGGAGGGGTCTATATACGGCACTCGAATTGATGAAATTTCCAACATTAATTGTATCACAATGGTAATTGAATCTGCAGAGCGCTGTTCTATTTGAACAATAGTTGGTTATATTATGCAGATTTCCGTCGTGGCCTGCTCCTCTTCTCGGTCTTCCTGCCCGCTCCCCCGACCGCCTGCCTTTTCCTCTCTATCGCGTTCGCTGCGCGATGCTCTCTGAACCCCTTCGGCCTTCTCGCTCCCTTCCGGCGAAGGTTGTGAGCCAGGAACAAGGCACGGTGAGGACGGGCGCGAGGAGCAGCTACCGCCGAAGAGGCAGAGGAACCCGTTATGGAAGAGAAGGAGCGAGGCCGATGCGCCACCAGCACCAGAAGCAGGAGCAGCCTCGCCTTGCTGTTTAAACACAGACGATATCAGAACTGCCCGAACTAACCGTACGCCGAGTTGTCGGGGTTAGGTGCCTCGACAACGCTCTCTCGCTATTATCATAATTGCGCGTAAAGTTCAACCAAAGTAGCGGGAGTACGACTCCGAGCCTCCGTCGCACTGTCGCTGTTCTCAGCCTCTCCTCCGGCGGCTCTCTATGACTATAGCGCATGCAGCGAATCTTAACGGCAGCGACGGAGACGACGTTGTCTCCGCAACTTCGGGATTGCGCATACCAGTAGCCGGTCATTTGTTTCGCCGCTCGAAGGAAATCCCACCGGGCCGAACTTTTCGATGAATCTGATCCAAACAACGGGTAGGGGAGAGCGGGGCAAAATGGCATACGGGGGGCAAAACGGGATAATGAGACAAAACGCAATTCTCCAATAACTTTGAGATGGTGGCAACGGTGGTTCGTGGGTCAAAATGGGTTTCGTTGGGACAAAATGGGGCATCCAGAAATTATTGGAAAATTGAGTTTTGCCCTCACAGTCCCGTTTTGCCCCGCTGTGCCATTTTGCCCCGGTCTCCCGTACTCCTGGTGGGAAGATCACGAGGACGTGAGAATTGGAATATCATTGGAATGGAATTTTGGCTCCACTCTCGTGGGTCTCGATTCTCGGAGCTCTTTAATTATTGCGAATCGAAGCTATCGCTCGACGACTCGTAGACACGAGTTTCCCCGCGGCCTAGGTGTCGACCGGACGAACGACAATAATCAACACCACTAGGAGACTAACACGTATCGCTTTCGCAGGTTTCCCAAGCGCGCGCTAATCGTCCCGTGCTGGGACTATCTGGCAGCCGGTTCGCCGTATAGCCCCAATGATATACAGAGTGGAAAGGAGGATGAGGATCGAGTGTGAGGGTTTAAGCGAAGGAGGAGCAGGAACCCGGAGGAGGGGAACTACGGTATACTAGCTGCGAGAGGCTCCGGCGGTATTAGGGACGTGTTAGGGTTGTCGAGGGATACCACCGGCAGAGACAACAAAAGGACCACACGCATCGAGACGTACCACTGGACAACGTCACATTACGCTGAAATTGCTTTCGCCCCGTTGCCACCGACCTCCAAACCACCCTCTCTCCACCGTTCCTTCTCGATTTCTTCATCATTACCGCCATTTTTGCCATTCGCAGACACATCGGCGAGGATATCGGCGGGTCCTTCGGGTTCTCATTGAGGCGAAACCGGAAAAAAGTTGGGCCGTCGGGCGAGATCGATGCGCGGATCTAGCGTTGATATCTCCGACGTTTCAGAATTTTATCGGCGGTGACTCAGCATGCACGGAGCTTTCGCCGAAGAGCGGTCGGTGCAAACTAGGCTGAAACGCTAGTCGATCACGGCGAAGTTCGAAAAGCCTCCGCTTCTGTGTTCGCAATCTATCCGGCCGAGTATCAGAAGTGGCCCGGAAGGGCAAATCCATGTTGGCGCTGTGTGCGAGGGATCCGCGCAAGCCAGATCGTAGCGTGTAATGCAGATTTCGGTCATTTTAGTCGCGTTTGACGTCCGTTCCGGTATTACTCGAACTTGTGTTCGGCTCCGGCGCCGCTGCCGCCGGTCGACGTACGGGGATGGCCACGGACTTTGCTCGGTAGCCGCGATGCTAACGCCGGTGCTACCGACGGTGGTGTGCTCGCCCCGTCGCTGAGCTCGTAGCCCTGCCAGCAAACCAGCCAGCCAGCCTGCCTGCCTGCCACCACCTCATTTGAATTTCTAATTAGGAAACCTCCATGCAATTATTGGATTAATGTAAATTACGAGAGCTGGCTCGGTCTCCGCCACCGCTACCGCCACCATCACCGCACAAGGGTGGAACTCTCACTCATTCTCTCTCGCTCTTACCCCTTTCCCATCTCTCGTAGCACCTACTACTCCGCTGTTCTCTCGTATCCCTCTCGTACCGCGATCTACTACCCTTTTCTCGCTCGCTCTACACGCTCGCCTCTCCTCTCTCTCCGCTCACTCCTACCCGGAGAATCGCTCCTATGGCCCTACACTTCTCTATCGCTCTCCTCCGGCTCCGCTCCCCACCCAGCAGGGGCTGGGGATAATTAAAATCCGTTGATTAATATGTAAATTTAATAAGATTACTGTTCTAGGAATGCCCGCTGCCGTCGAGAGGGACGAAGGGTGGGAGGGAAAGAGAGAGCTTTGCCGAGCTAGGTGGGTGTTCCGATTGTGAGAACACCCTTGTCCCCTCTCGTGAGAGCACACAGCAACCCCTCCCGCCCGTTAACTCCGAGCTGTCCACTGTATAGCGGACATTGTAAAACAGAGGTGGTGGAGGTTTCATGTAAGAACAGGTGCAATCGTTAACCAGCCGGATCTTCTCCTCCCTCACTCCGTCCGTCTCTACGCCCGCTGCTGCAGTGAGTTTCGGTAATGCCGAAAATTCACGATCGCCTCGCCCGCATTAATTCCGCGGACGGTCGGGACCTCCACTTCTTCCATGGACCGAACGTGGGTCACACAATTTTTTTTTTTTTTTCCTCTTTCAATCCCTAAAACTATCCGTGCCCGAGCCGTGCGTCCGGTCATACGCGATTGTCAAATTCGGCATTCATGACGCCAAAATCGCCGACGAGCCTCAGATAGCCGAGCGAACACAGAGACGAACTAGTAAAGAGAGGGAGGGCGGAGGACGGAAGGCCAGAGAGAGGCCGACGACCCTATACCTATGTACCATACCGGTTTTTCCCGAGGGCTGAAAATACAATTCGAAAAATCCGACAATAAACCTGATTCGGGGAACAGGAGCGGGGGGGGGGGGGGGGGCGGGAGAGGTTTCGCCATGTGCCATGTCTCGATCCCGCGTATGCAACTCTCGCCCTTTCCGATGTGGAAACTCTGTGTCCCTATATGTGCGGCATGCAGCCGGAGCTGCTCGCGAGAATGTAGGTTCCGCATCGGACGGCACCGGCAGTATTGTTCGCCATTGAACACAATGCGCCCGATTGGCTGGCTAGATTTTTACAACATTCGTCGCCCCGGAATTTTTTTACCCTGTCGTTGCACGGCATGCACACGCGGGGGGAGGGACAGAGGTGAAGGAGGAGGGGGCGAATCTCTGGTCCAGCCTGGTCCAGGAGCCTCGTATAATCGTTGACGCATCACTCTGTACCCGATTTGCATACACCGACCAAAAGAGTATGGAGACCGCGCTAACCGGCCGGCAGGTTCCGCGCGCCCGGGGATTGGGTGTGATTTTGCAGACCTACACTCGCCGCGACTCTCACAGCCATTTTTTTTTCTCTCCTCCCGTTCCACACAGACAGCCCCGACTCATACTCGTCGAGTGCTATAATGCGCCAGGAAAACCGGCACCGACAACGCCGCCTTCTCTCTCGCTCGAGCGCTGTTTTTTGCCTCGTCGCCACCCAAATAAGCCTTTTTCATCCTCGCGACTCGGCAACCACCCAACCGACCTCCCCCCCCCCCCCCCCCCCCCCCCCCCCCCACCCCCCCCCCCCCCCCCCCCCCCTGTCGGTCCTGAATAGCACGCCGATTCACATAATCTTCCAATTAATAACACATCGCACGTATTTTCAAGCTTCTGTCAATCGTACCGCGTGTTGTCCAGTTCGTAGTATCGCTCCGCCAGAAATTATGGGTTTTATTGTTCGGCGGATGTTGAATAAATAGACAGGCTCGCGCGGGAATTTTTATCCGCCCGGTTCTTGCCTCCCACTGTCGGGGCCCCGGTTCAGTCGGAATAATTTTGTGTTATCTCCCGGCTGCCTGACGTACAAAATCGAATATCAGAACTCCGCTTCTATCGGTGTGTTGCAGTGGTCGTGCATGCGCGAGACGCAAAGCACGGAACCATCGAACGAGATCGGGCGCGGGGACGGGGGAGATTCGGGGAAGCGCGTATTTTTTCGATAACTTAGTTATCGAAGTAACGGATTTATCCGGGCGTTCGACAGAATTTTTAGGCGGTAGTCGATGTGAATTTTATATGTTCATTTTTTTTTTTTTTTAGGCGCGACTGGAATAAAAGCAAAAAAAGGAAATTTTCAGCGCTATCGTAATCCCCCGACGAGGCCGACCGGTTGGCCCGCGAACCTCCGCACCACCGCGCCTTCGTGTGCCTCCGACTGTTCTTGCTCGTTTTCATCTTTTTTCCCCTCGTTTTCCCCTCTCCGAAAGCGTCGCACACTCGCGTCGATGCTCGTACGTGTGCGTACGTTGTACACGTGCGCAAAAAGGGCGTCGAGCCAACCGGGCGCATACGGTAAAATTCGGTTCGCTAACAAACCCAATAAAAATAGTGTGCTTTTACGCATTCGCAAATGAACGTTGTCATTGTATTTCGATAGAAGTTCGGTGTCGTTGATGCCGGCGCCCCGAACGAGATGATCGAGGGACGCGGAGGAGAGGGTGGTCGCGCGAATGGCAAAAAGCGCCGGTGTGCGTGTGTGTGTGTGCGAGTGAGTGTGTGGTTTTGGTCACGGTGTAGTCCAATGTCCGCCGGTAATAATTATTATGGATATTGAGAATGGCTATCATTGACGTTGGGTGTTAATGCACCTATCCAGACACCTCGCCCGGTGCGGCTCTCGCCGCGGTCGTGCTAAATAAATTTACTTCTCTGCCCTGTCGTGCCGTCACAACCCCTCCGGGGGCCCACAAGGACCGTCAACAAACGCGAGCGCGGCGCAATGCCGACGGGATGTACAACTTTTTCAAGCTACCGCGGCTACGGGGGTGTTATGTGCGGCATCGCGTATGTACACTCCACGTACACGCCACCGGCTCCGCGCACATCCATCCGCGCGGTGGAAAAGTACACGTACACAGACAGCGTCGCTACCGCGTGCAGTAAAGTCGCACAGAGTTATCGCCCAACAAAATTCAACCACTCAGGAAATTAATTCACGGGGTGGCGTTTAGCTCGAAATAAAAAAAATGAAAAAAAAAGAAAGTTGCATTCGTTACCTGACTCGTAAGCGAAGCCGTGACTCCTCGCGGGCGTGCACTTCGGCGTTTTTGTATTGTTTGCTACGAGGCCGCTATTGCTTAATCGCTTGTTGAAGGCAGATCGGGCGTAACTTTTGCTGCGTTGATCGAAAAGTGACGGTCGAGAATGCGCGGAATTAATTGAGGGTAAGTGAAGCGCCAACTTAACGGCCCAAGTTTTTTTACGGTCTAATGAATGATGTCTCCATTCGATGAGACTTTTCGCATGATCCTACGTGCCGCTAGCCGTGAAAAAATTTGATCACAGCTTTTATTACCGACAGTGGTATCAAGTGAACTCTTAAGGCGAGGTAAGACAGACTCAGTCGATAACAAAAACTGCAATGAATGGCATAATGAAAGCAAAGTATTAGCTGATGTAGAATTACTTTTACCCCAATTGTCAATAATTTTTTACATGGCACTGATTCGAACAATCTCTCTTCTGGTATCTATTCGATTATTTTCATTATTTTTATTATTTCGATTATTCTATTATTTATATTATCTCTGTTATTACTATTTTTCAATGCTCGCCTTTGCGTTTGTGGTGCGGACTTGTTTTCTTTTCCGTCGTGCTTTTCCTTTATGCTCGCTTTCTAGGTCACTTTTTAGGGTACTTTTAGTTTTAAGTGTATTTTTAGGTATAATATTCTCCGTATTTGTTTTTGCTTATCTTATTCTACTATTGCATGTATTTGGGATATTTGCACGGTCCTCTTAGGGGGCATTGCCCCAGGGCACGAAACAAACGACCCTTTCTCTCTCTCTCTTACATTCACATGTCACGTGGTTCGTGTTTCAACCTTAAGGAGGGAGTCTCGCTGCGCGCTGACTTCGCATAAGTTCGACAACAATAAGAGAAAATTGCAAGTACTTCGTGATGGTGTAAAAATCTGAA
>JAPYZC010001684.1:0-17626 GCA_030522665.1 Ichneumoninae sp. A BG-2022a | reverse complement strand
TTCGTTTTTGTCAGCCAATTCACGTGACCGAAGGAAAAGGTTCAATCGAATCCCTCTGACAGTCGAGCAGTCAAGTAAATCTGCGCACCCCATCGGGCCAACCAGGTAGGGTTTGGTCCGGTTGGCTGTTGAGTCTCAGCACCGGCACGGGATTGCGCCAAGCCTGGGAGTCCGGCCAGTCTCGTGCCACACCTCATTCGTTTTTGTCAGCTAATTTACGTGACCAAAGGAAAAGGTTTAATCGGAACCCTCTGACAGTCGAGTAGTCAAGTAAACTGGCGCATCACATCGGGCCAACCAGGTAGGGTTTGGTCCGGTTGGCTGTTGAGTCTCAGCGATGGCACGGGATTGCGCCAAGCCTGGGAGTCCGGCCAGTCTCGTGCCACACCTCATTCATACCTCATTCGTTTTTGTCAGCCAATTCACGTGACCGAAGGAAAAGGTTCAATCGAATCCTTCTGACAGTCGAGCAGTCAAGGAAACCGGCGCATCACATCGGGCCAACCAGGTAGGGTTTGGTCCGGTCGGATGTTGAGTCTCAGCACTGGCACGAGACTGGCCGGACTCCCAGGCTTGGCGCAGTCCCGTGCCAGTGCTGCGATGATAAGGTGAAGTCAAAGTCACGTGACAGGGCCAGAGGTGTTAGAGAAAACGACAAGAAACGTGTTCCACTTCACCTTAACAGCCGGCCAGACATACCTGACCTGGGCCGTGTCAAAATTTAGTCAGGACCACATAAGGTCCGATGTAACGCTCTAAAATGTCTGCTAGGAAACTGGTCTACACAGCAATTGATCATCTTTAGTATCAATAAAGTTGGTACGAAGAGACAAATTATTGGCAAAGTCTGATTATTTTACTAAAGTGATTCACCTTGCCCGATTCGCGTCTCCCTCGAGATCTCCCGAGTTTGAACAGTCCAGGCGACATACCCAACCCACCAAGTCGAGCAAATCGGGCCGGTCTTAATAGTTACGCAGAATGGCGAGCGATTAAGGACCCAAGGCTTTTGACCGATCGAAGCTGCGAGTGCCGTGAGGAAGAAAGTGGAAAAGATTGTTCAAGGGGTAGCCTCGCGAGAAACGGAAATGCGAGAATCCAGAGGGAAGGAGACTGTAGAAAAAAAAGGATTCGGTCTTGTTTGGCCCCTCCGGCTTTACGCCTGGGCAGTTAACTGGGGAAAGAGCCCAGGAGAGAGATACTTTGGCTTTTTCCAGCGGCGTGACAGAGAGACCCATTGGGCTCCGAGAATGAAAGCAAAAGAACTCCGGACCGGAATCGTCGAAGACGACGACGACGACAACGACGACAACGAACCTGCGCGACTCTATCACCACCGGAGAAAAGACGTGCCGCCTCGGAGATAGCGAAGGTATAAGGGACGAAGAAGACGAGGAAGGCGAGGAGAAAGACAAAGACGCAAACGGGGCTCGCGCGGGTGGGAAAACAAAGAGCAATCATAACGATGGTATAATCTCTGCGGTTGACGTACCACCAGCACCCACAACCACCACTGTCATCAGGCAAAACTCTCGACGGACAGAAAAATAACCAATTCCAGAAGTGTTTATTATACCGCGTCGGCGATGGCAAACAGCGTCCGTTACTATATATGGGTAAATACATATATATATATATCGTTCCTCTCTCTTTTTCTCGTACACTCCATTCTTCACCTTCCTTTCTAATGAGAAAGCTCCGAGGGAAATTAAACTCCGAGGCGTTTCATTTTTTTTCCTCTTTCCTCTTCTTTACTCACTTTTTGCAGCTTTTTTTTCTCCATCTTATTTATGGAGCTCTGAGCGCAAGCTATTAGCCGTTTGTTCCTGCGCCCGGGGCAAGTCTACCATACCTGATGGCTATCTATCAAAGTGTGCGAGAAATATGAGAGATAAGTTGCGCGATCATAGCCTCGAGCTTCGGGAAATCTAACGTATCTCGGGAATCTTTGATATTATGGAGATTAATTAAATCTCTGATCATTGGGTCTGAACCGGAAGCATTGTCGACGCTCCTGCTGATATCGATAATGCATTATATTGGTTCGGGTTGTCACCTACGGGAGAAACCGTGGTTGTTAATGATGACTCTTTATTCTGGTTGGTCATTCTGATGTGATGGTTGTGTACGAGCGAATCTTTCGTATCTCCGTAAAATACGAATTAACCGTATACAGTTGATCCTCTCGGCGCTAAAATCTCTGGCAAGTTTCACCAAGGAGTTACAAAAATTGCATTGAGAAAAAAATTACAGAGTTAGAGCAACAATATTGACTTTTTACTGTAAAAAATAGTTCCCAAAGGGAACGTCTATATTTTATGGTTGTGACAAAGACAAAAAAACATGGATGCAACCATAATTACAGTTTGACCAATTTAATATATACTATAAGAAACTACCCATATAGACTTTCCGGCCCGGAACTATCCATTATAGTAGGAAATACTAGCCCTTTCTCAGTGTGTGGCACGCATTTTTTGTTTGTTTTTTTTTTCAACTTTTATTATAAATGACGATTGCAGAAAAAATGCTGCAAACGAAATGTGCATCTTACTCTTACGCGCGTAAATACTGACCCATTTTTTTTACCGCTGGAAATTTTTCCTCTGTATAAAGAGGTGGGCCGGTTATTATTTCACTTCCGCGTGGAGGAAAGTTTTGAGCTTAAATTTTCCTTTTCCGTCATGCATTTCCGTATTCCTCTCTGACGAAGCAAAATACTATAGACTGGGGGTTTATAAATATTTTTTCGGTGGTCCATCGCTGCTGGTTGGCCGACGACTGCACCTGCGTGCAATCATTGCAAGATTGCGGTATGGAGGGTGAATGAATTCTATGCTGATAGAATAATATTGCAACGATTTGTCTGATCGTCTGAAGTTATATCGAAACTATAGTTTGCGGAAAGATAAACGCAAGTGCGGGGGAACGAACGGGATGGGATATCCTTCGGTGGAAAGGGAACGTAAGACCCGAAGTGAACGTAGAATCGTGCGGAATCGATCGTAATTCAATCGCAAAGTTGCAATCTTCGTGGCAACCCACCAACGCCGCAGAGTTATGCGTTAGGGTAGTTCGGTCATTCAATCAGAAATGGATCTCGAGGCGATGCGGTTTTCGACCTAGAAAGGCCAGGAGGAGAGCATGCGATTGCAGTAGCCTGCCAGACTAGCCTTGGTATATCGGCGACGCCTTGCCGGAACGATAATCTCGACCGACAAGGGAATACATTGGGGCCCCCCAACTATCACCGCAACCTTACCGCTTTCCTTTTCATTCTGCAGCGGTGTCCGGTAAAGTAGCCGTACATGTATCCCAAATAATCTTACGCAGACTTCATCAGTACAATGCGCAGAAAAATTCGGCTCCAGTATGAATGCAACTGGGTCCAATTCGCGGCAGCCCAACGTTACAACACAAATTAGATCCAATAAAAATTCGATCCAATACAAGTTAGATCCAATACAAATTAGACCCAATACAAATTAGACCCAATACAAATTAGACCCAATACAAATTAGACCCAATACAAATTAGACCCAATACAAATTGGACCCAATACAAATTGGACCCAATACAAATTAGACCCAATACGAATTAGACCCAATACGAATTAGACCCAATACGAATTAGACCCAATACGAATTAGACCCAATACAAATTAGACCCAATACAAATTAGATTCAATATAGAATCGAATATAGAATCAGATCCAATAGAAATGAGATTCAATATAGAATCGAATATAGAATCAGATCCAATAGAAATGAGATCCAATATAGAATCAGATCCTATGCAAACCAGATGCTAGATAAATGATTGTAGACAAATCAGCTCCTAGTGTTACGCCTCGATAAGCTGTCGGTGAGTTCTCGCTGAATAAAACGTAACGGTGGTCTCGCTTTCGAGTCAAGGCGTTGGCCTAACACTGCATTAGGCTAGAGCTTAGATATGAACGATGCGGTGAGAGCGTATTTGAGACTTCATGACCCATCGTACGTGGTAGACGATGCGGAACAATTGACAACTCGATGATACTTTGGTACTCACGAAAATGATATTTTATTTCTCGTTGCTAGATCATGTACGGAAAGCGGACCAGTTTCCGTCACATGTAACACTAGGCAAACCAGATCATGGATAAATCGGCTCCTCGACCAATCAGATCCTACACAAATCAGATGGTACGTCAATTTAATCCCACACATTAGTTTCTACACGTCAGCTATTGTACACATGACGATTCTTCCCGATTTCCTACATAGCATATCCTGAAGATGAAACAAAAATAAATTCGGCGTAAAACAAAATGACTGCGCTTGACATAATTCGACAGGGGCTCAAAAATAATCGCCACTTCGCAACGCCACGTGGAGCTAGCAACTAAAGAGTCCGACAACTTAACGCTTTCCTGCAGATTTCTAGCGTCCAGCCAGCGAACATATGATTCTTCTCCTGCTGCTCTGGACACCGCCAGAAATTGTGTCCAAACTAGCTCACCCCGTAGGAAGGTTACGGTCCCGAAACCTCGAGAATGTACCGAAAACTTTTCGACACCGCGAAACGCGATGCGTCAAAGCAGCAATTTATTACACGAGTTTGCCAGTTTATCGGGAAGGGGTTTGGGTCACGGTGATGTGTGCGCGTGTGCGTGTAAGGCCAAGGGTTAGGGCTCGGATGTACGGTACACAAAACTCTGTGAGCGCAGCCGCGAGTCACGATAATGGACCGATCGATGAAATGAATCTCTCTTTATCGTCTTCAAACTTCCCGAACCCCGTATATAATCCGAGTCCCTCGTTCTTCTTGTCCTCTCGGCTTCGCGTTCTCTCTTCTCTCCGCCTCGCCAGTTTTCCCTCGCTTCTTCGTCGGCAGTGGCGCAGGCTTTTGTGCTTCCGCGGAGCGAAGAGCTTCTCACTCATTCCCATCCCCCTTGGCTTCGGCCGTGTGACGCCACTTGCATTATCGGTGAGTATACGAAGATACATAATACCGTGAGTATAACGGCGCGTACCTACTATAATGTACATTTACTTGGATGAAGCTACTATGCAACCTATGTAGGCCACGTGCCGCACCGCACTCATTCGACCATGTATCTTCGGTAAATACCTATCCGGATCGTTCGAGAGCCTCCGCTGTGCTTGCCTCCGTTGCCTCCGGCAAAAATTTCTGCAACGTCAGAGGCCATGGAAGGGCGCATCCGACACACCGTTAGACTGCATCAGGGCCTCCGTGTAGCAGGCGAATGGATCGCCACTTTTCGGATTATCTCAAAGGATATCGTACGAATGCGTTGCGCCTTTGCCTTGCTATAGACACAAGACAGGTTCGATTAATATTTCGCTACCGCGATGTGAGAAATTTGAGTACGCGAGTATCATAAAGCTTTCATATATATTTTAGGAAATAACATCGTCTAATAATTTCTTTGGATCAGTAAACCACTTTCAATATTTGTGGAATCCGCGTAAAAAAAAGTAGTATGGGAAGGTGTATTAAATTTAATATGGGTCGAATATGGGAAATAGTACGGGAAAGAATATTGGGAGTATTATCTGAATATGGGTTTCGCGTACGACCTTGAACATTTTCATGTCATTAACCCCACATACTTTTCCAGACTCTTTCCCAGTCATCGCGTACAGCCGACGAAAATGTTTGTATAATCGATCCCATAATCTTTTCCAGACTGTTTCTCAGTCACCGCGTACAACCTTGAAAAATGTCCTATTAACGCGGTTGGTGGGAAAAAGTCTGGAAAAGAGTATGGGATAGATTGATCGAAAATTTTTGAGGCTGTACGCGGTGGCTGGCGAAGAGTTTGGAAAAGTGTATGAGATGAATCTTGGAACTGAACAAAACCCATATTCAGATTATACTCCACCCAATAATCTTTCCCGTACTATTTCCCACATTCCACCCATACCCAATTTAATAGACTTTCCCATATGACTTTTTTCTGCGCGGGAATACAAGCTTGGGAGAACGGGAGGTCCTGTTGTGACACTAAGTGTCATCTGATGCCGTTGACGAATCATAAAAATCCTTCGGTTCCACCAATTCAAAACATCCGTAGTCGATACGACTCTATTTTAAGCAGGGAAAAGTATCTGAATATAAGGAAAGTGAATGAAGATCCAGGGCGACAACAGCCAGGACTTTGCGCCTTTACCTAGCTATTGCCCAAATGGCTTGTAATCCGGCTGGGTGTTGCATCCCAGGACTGAAGTTGACGGGCCAGACTCCCGGGCCTGGCGCCGTCGCGAGCCAGCGCCGGAATGTAACCACCAGCCAGACCTACCCCACCCGGGTCCTCGCGACACGGGAACACAATGGCACCGGTCGCCGCGACACACAATAATTCAGAAAAGAGTTATTTATCGGTAATCCAGCGGTCGTTCCAATATCGCCAGGTGAGCGCGGTCCCCGGACCCGCTGTCGGAAGGGGTGAGATTTGGCCAAGGAAAACGGGAAACGTTCGAGGCTAACGCGAGTGAGTGGAAAAGGGGGTCGGTTCGGGTGCTGCCATTAATTTGGCAGCCATCGTTCGCCAGCCCGGCAGGGAGCACCAAATTCAACTTTCTTTTATTTCTCTCTTTCCTCCGCGCTCTCCTTTTTTTTTCTTCCTTTCCCTCGGTCTCATTCTTTTGCACCGGATCTTTCGCACTCGACCGGCACGGCGCTTAGCCTACACGTACAACATTTCCGGAGCAACTGTGTAACCAAGCTCGGGCGCTCTGCAATATAAGTTCTTCTCTTTCTTTGGTTCCTTCTTTTTCCTTCTCTGGCTCTCACTATGTGCCGCCGCTACTGGCCAGCACCACCTTCCGGCGCTCCAACGCCTACCTCTCCGCCGCTGTACCATACTCCTCATCCTCCTCTTCCTCTCACCTCTTTCCGCGCCTTCCTCAACGACGGCTGCACCGTCACCCGGTTCACGAGCTTTTCTTTCTCTTTGCACATTCCCCATTCCCTGGGACTCTCCCTTTATTGCTTCTATCAACGTAGCCCCCGCTTGATTTATACATCTATACGTTCCGGTTCGTTCTGCGCCGAGCGCACCGGCTGGATAGCCGGCGAGGAACGCGCCCGATATAGGCACTATATCGCACAGTACATCCCCTCACCCTCCTGCTACGCGAGTCAGACGAAATGGGGGGCGGGGGGGGGGGGGAATGAAGAAAAGAAAGAAAATAGGGATATCTACGCTCTGTGTATCGACGAGCACCTTCGAGAAGCGAAAATGAGAGAAGAGTCCATATGGATTCGGAACGACGATATCGTACGCTCGAGTAATCGAAATAACACACACGGTATAAAGGCTCGGTTGTCGCACCCAATTTCCCGGTCAGACAAGAAATCGGGCCTCTCAATCGTTTGCATGCTTGGCACAAATAATTATGCAGCTTTACGGGCAACTAATTTCTTGATACGACCAACTAGTTTCTTGATACGAGCAACTAATTTCTTGATACTAGCAACTAGTTTCTTGATACGAGCAACTAATTTCTTGATACGAGCAACTAATTTCTTAATACGAGCAACTAGTTACTTGATACGAGCTACTAATTTCTTGACACGACCAACTAATTTCTTGATAAAACCAACTAATTTCTTGATACGACCGACTAATTTCTTTATACGACCAACTAATTTCTTGACACGACCAATACTTTTCTTTAGCTCGATCAATTTATCAGCCGGCTCTAGGAACCCAGAAGTTAGCCAGGTAGGGGTTGGTCCGGTCGGGTGTTACACCACAGCGCTGTCACCAGGCTGGCCAGACTCCCAAGGCTTCGCGCGGTCTCATGCCAGTGCTGGAATCTTAACCATCGAACGGACCCGGCCCACCTAGTTCACTGATAAGTTAGCTGGATCAGCCAATCCTAGTTTTCACCCGATTTTTGTTTTCGGCTTAAAATTAGTATCGTTAAATCGTCTTTCGCCCGAACAGCGCGAATCTCATTGCCCTCGGAATAGAGCTTTACTTGGTCGCGTGCAAATCGGCACAGCGCCCGTCCGAGTTGTATATACGTGTATACATATATATATATATATATATATATATATATATATAATGTACACAGCTCGGATCGAATCGGTGCCAAGGCAAATACGAGTTGTTAAATACACCCTCTCTCTGTGTCTCTCTCTCTCTCTCTCGCGAGCGATAACTACCTAACCAAGGCACTCGTGTGTCCGTTACGCGATGCAATACGAGGGAACGATGTAGCGAGCGTTAGCGAGTCGGAGCTCCGCCGCTCGATCTGTGTACACGTCCGACTTGAATGTGTGTGCGAACAATGTTGAACGCACACACTCCTCGAGGAAAGCTGACGCGTAACACGAAACAGCAGGCACGCGAGTGAAACCCATCTGTATGTATATGCGAGCGCGTGAACACCCGCGCATGGTGCACGTGTGCGGCTCGGGCCGCGAATATAACTACCGTACCAAAAGCTCTGAGCCTCGCGCTCTTGTCTCTGAAAGTTAACGAGAAGGAAAATTAAAACCGCGAGTGCGGTCACGAGTACCAACTGGCGCGCGATATTATCGAGGCTCGCGCGGTAGGAAAGGGCTTTCTCATACCAACGAATTCGCGCTTCCACTATCAGCCCGTATAAGCGTCTACGGATTTTACCGGCGCCTTATTCTCACCGCCAACTGTGGCCCGACCCCAAAGTTACGTGCAAGGCACGCCGACAATTGGTTCATTTAACTTTTCGTTCTCTCGCAAACTGCACTCGAACAATGCAACAGTTCGAGAGGCCTCCGCCCTGCGCTTGCGGAACGATATTCGTAAATATATCGACACTGTTATGTATGGGCGGGGACTTTTTTATCCTTTTGGGCGTGAGAAATACGAAAAACCCGATCATTTTTGTTCACTTTCTAGGCGGATTTCTTTTTATCGGGTGTTTCACCTGGGAGCGAAGTAGGTTACTCATTCGTGATCAAGGGAAAGATACATCAGACATAGGCTTGAAACACCGAGCGACGAAATTTTGTTCCAAGGTCCATTTTGGAAAAAATTGCCATTTTTGGGTGGTTCTGGTCATAGTAATCATGTATTTAGTTTCTCATTTTTTAATCTTCTGGGCTACATAATCCCATGTGCGTCTCCAGGTTGTACACGAATTCGCCAGCGGCTTTGACCTAAAGTTGAGCGCATTCGTAATTGCCCAAAAACGTATATACATGTATTATTCATTTGCAGCGCGACTGCAATTCGTCCCGAGCTTTCAGTTTCAGTCCCATGAGACGATCAATCAACGATCGACCGAACCAAGATACTTCCGATTATTTCCATAAATTTTGGGTCATCTATTTTTTTATTTAATTCAAACTACATATAATATAGAATACTATAATAAATATAGCATACTATAGTTAAACTAAATATATAATAAACGTACATTTTTAAATTTTATCGTGTCCCTTGACTGGAAAAAGTGTACAATTTAACGTGTACCATCGAATCTGCGAAACTCGGTCTTGCGCGTTTCGCACAGCGCTCTCGACTCGCCCACCTAGGGTGTATCATATAGAACGACAGCTTTTATGAACCCTAAATATTTAACAACACATAAACCGAGCCCCGGAGATCCTTTCGCTGTATAATACTGCGTATATTAGGGTCTCCTCATCTACGGCCACAATATTGAACGTACCGAGCTTGCGTTTATTTGAAATGCGAGCTCCACTCACTATCTCGTTACTCATGGAAAACTTGCATGGTACACGCCCGGATTAAACTGGTCCACATTTATGTACGTGTATACACAATGAGGCGAGCACTACCGGTAACGATGCTTTTGCACACCTATCGGGTGTATGTTACGTACGTAGAGTCCTTGTCCCTCCGCGAGCCTGACACGATATGTTTAATAGCGGCATCTCTCGACCAGGTTTCGTTCGCTCGTTCGGTTCGTTCCCCGGTTATTAATGGCCATCGTCTTGGCCGGTCGCCTCGGCACCGGGTACGAGGAACACCACCGATCTCGCACTGATACTTCGCTGTACTGACACACCTCCTGGTTTATTTACACGCGGCGCTACGACGCGACCCGAGGATCCTCTTGCTCCCGCGGAGGTTCCCGCTCGTCCCGCACGACTGATAGAGAACCAGAAAGGATTTATGAAGTTCGATCTCCCGATCGTTTTTCAGAGTTACGACCCATCGCGTATGCATATGAGAGACGCAAACTTCCGAAGTGGCAGTCATTACGATTCTCGGTAACGGACCGTGGGGTTTTCTTATTTCATTCGTCGGCGACCCGATTCCATCTCGTCGAACTTTGAGACTCGAGGTTCGATTTAACGTGGATCCATTTTTTTTTATTATGTTTGTTAATATTATTTTTATTTTTTTGCACATAAAAAATATTTGATACCTCGTGAATTAGAGGATTTACGTTGATTGTCTCTTGCTGGCAGTGGCATTTTTTAAATCGTAAATTAATTTAAAAATTGCACTCGAGCTCTCAACCCACCACGAATATGTTGGTGTTGCGTAACGTTGGGTCTCAGCGGTCGATTAACAATAATTGACTTGAGACCGGCGATTTGGCGGTATGCGAATTACTTGGACGCGGCGTTTCAGAGGTTTTTTAATTTAATTAGATACTTGAACGGCGGCGACTCGGAGGTTCGAAGTTGATCGCAGAGCCTCGGAGGTCTTTACGATGACACGCACGCAACTAAGTGGATAAAAATCATTGGATCCATTATCGAAATCGAAATAATTCCATAATTTTGGAGGACGTATTTACTGTTGTTGACGTATTCTGTATTATTGGACGGGTGGTTGTATATAGCATAGTAGTAGATGTTCTATATGCAGTAAAAAAGATTTGTACATTTAACAAACCTTTTTTGTCCACAAACGTCCACAATTATCTTGTTGTTAATTTTATTAAAAATATTCATAAAATTGACAGACTTTTTTGTGAAATGCACAAGATTTTTTTTTTGTAAATTAATAAGAAAATAATTGTGTACGTTTGGGAACAAGAAACGTTGCTACGTATTTTACTGTGTACACTGAGAGAAGGATATTGGAGAATCCACCAAGTCGTATGGTAAATGTCGACCAGGCAACATGTGAAATTTTCACACGAGCCATAACAATTTTTGGCCAACCCGTATGGTAACTTTTTTCAGATGGCACTTTGGCAAAATTGTGCGTGTCCGACCGGTTGTACAAATATAGCTATTACATTTTAGCGTAGATATATTCAACTAATATACTGTAAAAAAATGTATCGACATAATACGTCGGTATAACCTACAAGCGGTTTTACGATCGACCACTCTGACTCTGATGTATGTATATTTCGTCGTATAACATTATAAACAGTGTTAATACTTACGTTCATAAGTTTTTTTTTCTACTATCAGGCAATAACAAACGATTCGCGATCGCGATTGCTATATTTTCTAGTAAGAAGAAATTATTTTCTCACAAAAATGACGGAATATTCGGCTAATACATGCGACAGCGAAAATTACCATATTTTCTAGCAGAATGGTTTAATACTTATATTATATCGCGAGTGTCTTTATCTTTATATTCTGTATTGAGTTTTTATAATAGGGTAGGAGTGCCAATAGCCTTATAAATCTACTCCCATTGACAACATTACGTTCGGTTGATATTTCAATATCGTCCTGGAAATGGGTTACTTATGCCCGTACTTATGCCCGTGAAAAAAAAAAAAACAACAAAAAAAAAATGTTTGTCAGGATATCGCGATACTTCACATATACCTGAAAGTTCTGTCAATTTTTACCAGGTGTATGGTAATTTCTATCAGATTCTTCTCTCAGTCTAGAAGTGGTGATAGCACACTGAGAAAAAGGATAGTATTTTCTACTATAGGATAAGAGTAGGGAATATGGACCGGTCCATATATAATTGATTTACGAGTTAATCGAGGTGGGCCATATTCACCACTTTTACCCTACCAATAGTCCCCAGGGGAAACCTCTATGTATAGCATATATAAAACTATGTATAGTTTTTGATAGTATGTATTCAATTGGTTAAATTATAATTATTGTTGCAACCATGATTTTTTTGTCACTGTCGTAACTATGGAATGTAAACGTTCCCCCTGGGAACTATTTTTATGGTATAAAGTCAGTATTGTTGCTTTTACTATGTTCTTTTTTCTCAGTGCGATGTTCCTTGGGACACTTCTTGTTGTGGTTCGAAGGAAACTGAGAGCTTGTTTTTTATTTTTGTTTTAAGCTTTGCTACTAATATTATCGTATTAGATTCTTCGGCGCGAAAATTGTACCGAGAAACGTATCGGAGTCCTTAAACCGTACTTCGTATGACCAAATGGATCTCGTAGCGTCGAACAGATATCGTTTACGACTTTCCGCTCTCGTCGGTACCGGTGCATGTGCATCTCATGGCGCAAAACCTATATAGCGAGTTGCGAGTTGCAAAGTGCAACAGCGAAGCATGCACGCAGCAGCATTCGAAGAGCCGAGGGTCATAACTCAATTCGTGCGTTCGGCCACTGGAATCTTAACGATTGAATTCAACGACCCCGCGTACTTCTCGGTCCATTAGAGTCACGGTCTGAAAGACAGGGGGAGAGAGAGAGAGAGGGGAGCGTGCGGTTAACGTTGGGACGATATTCTCGCTCACCGTATACGTCCCGAGACTCCCAGCAGCCACCGTCGAAATTTCGCTGGCTAAAGTATTTACGAATGCTTGCTTACTCACCTGGAACAGAGAAAGAGAGAGAAAAAAATTAGTACATTCAGCCGGTTTTACTCTGCCATTGTTACCGAAGCTATAAAGACAGCAGCGGAAAATTCGAACATGTCGAATATCCGAAAAATTGAAAAACAGTATTGTAAAAGGTAGTAAAAGTGAAAGTATTGTAAAGGGTAAACAAAGTTATTTGCACGATCACTTCTTCATGTTTTACGGTTTTGCCCATAACTTTCTCCATGATAATTTTCATTGTTCGATTTTGGCTTCCTCACCGAGGAAGCTATAATTAAAATACGATTTTCACAACAAAAAATAAAGGCCCATTATAAGAAAGCGATATGAAAATTTCAATTTTCAACACTTTTTAATTGTATTTTTCTGTTAAGTATAAAAAAAACCATGGGCAAATTACTTTGCACTTTTTTTCGTGACATAAAAAAATGTTATCGACTACATCGCATAAAATTAAACCGTCAAAATTTAGACCCGAGTTTATTATAGAAAATAGGAAACTGAAATTTGCAGATTTCGTTATTTTAAGGCAATTCTCAAGTCGTTTCCGAGTTATAGTCATTCTGAACGATGCAAGTCTGTCACATACACACACACATACATCTGGACGCCACCTAAAAATCACATTTCTCGATGTTTTCGACCATTTCCAGTACGCTGACACTAAAAGGGCGAAATTTTTGTTTCGCACGAAAACATAGCTTCTTCCATGAAGAAGCAAAAATTGAAAAAATGGTAAATCATATTTGCCAAGTAGGTGTCTACAAACGTATACATATTGTAACATTTCGGTTTTTGCGGCTCGTGAAGTTTTATTGCGCGAGTAAAAAAAAAAGAATAAGATTCCTCACTCGGGCTTGCCCATACAGGGGTGAAAGGATAGGGGTGAGGCCGACGGTCGGGCCAACTTCAAAGCCCACGGTGCCACCATTGGCATGCGAGCTTGGCCCGACCATCTATCGAGCCTAGGATGATAAGCCCGGTCCGATGGTGGCAGCTTATATTGGCCCGAAGGTTATTCATGATCCTCGGCCGATAATTGGTTCTCAATGTAGTAGGCCCTCTATATGTTACTTATATAGGGCGAGAATGGTTTAAACGTCTACTTTTTTAAATATTGTAAAAGTTGAAATATTCCAACCCTTTTTTATGTTTCGCATGTCTGGAAGAGATATTTTATATATTTAGCCTTACGAGAACTCTCAAATCGATCATACTTAGTCAATGTTGACTGACAGCAACTGAAAATTGAGCTGACCGCAGCGAAGTCTACAAACCGGATATCTACACAAACCGAAATCAACACGACCCTTTTATAAAATAATTTCGGACCAATTCTGCCCACATGCCCATATCGCATTTGCCGAGCAGTTATGATCGTAACTAGGCGGGTTGGTAAGCTTGTGTCTGAATTACATCATGAAGTGTCTTCGAAATTCCGAACCGATGTTCCATTTCCAAATATCCGTGATTCAAAGATTCCACTTCCGGCACATTGGAGTATAACTGCTCCATAGAGCCTCGGTGAAAATAAAGAAATGTAAGTACTCGGCGTCCATTCGCTACCGCGTCCCTTGCTAGACCACACACTGTGCTAAAGATTAAACAAGCAAATAAGTAAGAGCAAAATAATAATATAATAATAAATAATAGTAAACAATGATAAATAAGTAAATATAAAATAGAATTTAGTAAAAAAAAAATAAAAAATAAAAAACAGTCGATTGTTTTAGCAGGGTGAAGATTTCGGAACGAAATAAAGAAAGTAGCAAAGTCGATGTATAACGACAATGATCGCGACAAGGGGATTCGGGAGCATCGAAGACGACGAGGCACAGCGGCGATATAACAAATCGTTTTATGGATGCATCGATGCGCTATGACATAAAATGAATTTCATTCGCGAGCGGTTATCGAGGGTTCGATCGATTCGATTCCCGGAGGAATCGGCATGTCGAGCCCCGGGGGTGCAATACTGCATGGGAAGGGTGCGAGACGCTCGGATGGATTGCGATTCCGGAATCTGGCGCATTACCCAGCCGCAGACCTCGCATAAACCCCCTCGCGATGGGCGAGTGTAGCGAGAGAGCCGGCGGTGCGAAGAGCTCGTAAAACGTATACAAACGCTATGGCGCAGGCTATACAACTGAAATAGTACATTCGTGACGCCTCGTTCCAACGACGGTATCTAACTCCTCTTAACTATCAGTTTAAATGGCATTCTTTATTTCACCGAGGGCAGAGGAGTAAAATAGGTTGTATATATACACACCGTTGGAGCAATGCTGCGGTATCTCGAAGAGCCCGTGTGGCCATTAAGAGTGGAAGTTTCCGGTGTGGTGAAGCGAAGGATAAGGAAAGGGAGGAAGTCGGAGAAGAAACAAAGTCTCCATTCGTTTTAAAATCCATGCGGGGATTACGATTGCGCGAAGTGGAAAAATCTCAACATATTATCTTGCGACGTCTCGGGATTTTCAGGGAGTCCGGGTCTCTGGCAAACAGGAAGGGCAACTTGACGGCATGGAACATTTTTTTGGCGAAGCAGGTTCGCCGATACTGGAATCGACGCAATATGGAACAGCTCGTGTGCATGTTTTTTTACGACAAATTATCGTGTCCAATTTTTATTTTGTACTACGATTGATGGAATATTTTTAACTATTACACTATCAGTAGGCTTAATCTATTGTTGTTACTATTACTTATTAAACTACCCGCAAATAGTTGTGAATGAATAAGTGTTCATTCGCTAATAACAATTTTCCCTTTGAGTATCGACACAAATTACGGGGATTATTGTTTGCACACCGAAGAAAGGTTTGCTGATATGAAAATAAGCTGCAGTTGCGCGTGGCGAATGAAATATTTGGTCGATTGGACAAAATGTTTGTTAAATCGAAGTAACTATTTGTTAAAGCAACTAAATAGTTGCAGTATCTGCAGTATCTGCGGCACTGTTAAGCGTGTGTGAAATGCTATAAAATGCCAATAAAAACTGGAATCAAATTTATTTCACTCGGCGCGTAAAATGCGGTTTTACGCACGCTTCGTGTGCGTACAACTGCATTTTCACACCTTGTGAAATAAAATTTCGTACGATACACGTGTGATGGCAAAACTCGCCTTCGGCTCGTGCTGCAAACTCACACTCGTCAGAAAGTTTTATCGCACTGGTATCGTACTATTTTTCACGGATGGTGAAATGTACGATCAAATGAGAAGTCTCATGGAAAGCGAATATCATGTCAGTTTTCAAAGAGATTTCCCTTTGGACCGTACATGCCGGTATCCGTGAAAATAGTACATTTCGATGCGAGGGCGAAAAAACTTTTTCTGACGAGTGTGACGTTGCAGCATGAGCCGAAGGCGAGTGTTCCAATCACACGAGATCAGAAAACGTTTCTTGCAGAAGTTTCGAACAAAATTTTTTTTCACAAGCTGTGACAATGGGGGTTTCCGCACAGTTTTTGATACTGACTTTATTACAGTTTTTGCTACCGACTTGGCCTGGAATAGACGGAGTGGGGGGTTCCTTTAGCCTTAAGAGCATGTGATACATACATATAGAGTGCGAGCGAGATAGCTTCAGTGGCGCTCTCGGCGGAGCGAGAGAGACACGCTGAGAACGTGTTTCACATGCTCTTAAGTCGTAGCCTTGCTTGATATTACTCAAGGTGAGGTGAAACATCGCAGTCCGAAAAAAACTGTAGTCCGTTTATCTCAAAGCTGTTGACCATTTTTGAAAAAAACCACAAATTGAGACTATTTTCCTCTATCAGTTCCATATAGGCTAACGAGTTGAGCTTTCACGGAAACATTTCAACATACCAAAAAAATAAAAAATTATAATTACAAAATTACCCCGGCAATTGCGCGGAAAAGCTCGTGAGTACCGAGTCGGTCCGCCCCGTTCGCGAAGTCAATTTAATTATCCGCTACAAGTGTTGAATAATTTTACCGTCGGCAACCAAGTCCGACGAGTCCGCTATAAGTCCACTATAATACCGGATTGTACAAACCAGAGATGCAAACAACAGACGAGACAGGGGAAACGCTGTAGCTGGAGCAACAACAGCGTAGATTACAGCGAAGTCAACACTGCACGGGATAGTTTCGCGATGCAGGCCGAGAAAGGAGCAGTTGAACGCGGTCGGCCGAGCGGACCAAGTAGTGTTTTTCTCGTAAAAATTGTACACACGGCAACACCACCGGGGGCAGAAGAGCGGTGTTATATGCACGGCCGTCGTGGCCCGGGCGCTCTTCTAAACGGTAATATCAACCACCGTCCCTGCGTCCGGAGGGCTCTCCGGACCTCCGAGCATAAAACCGGAAGGATAAAATAGAGTGCGAAAGCGGAACGGCAGAGAAAAAAAGAGGAGCGAGAGCTTTCGCCCCTCACTCGTCCAAGCACACGGATCCTTGCATCGTAATGAGAGAACCACACCCGGCGAGGCCGAGTGCAATCAACGGTACAACGCTGATTGTTACTTCCCTTTGTTAGAGAAATTATTATATAAGGACATTCTTTTTTTATGTAAAAAAAAATCTCGTAAAATCAATTCTAATTAAATGCTCGTGCACGCGATATTGGAGGTAATTGTGGTTTTTAGAAACGTTGAGATAATTTTACAATCACATTAAAGTACTGACACAGCCTTCTTTTTATTAGGCTAAATTGACCGAAAGTTTTGGAAGCTTTTAGAATTGTTGAGATAATTTTATAATCACATTAAGGTAGTACTGGCGCAATGACTGACGCCGCCTAAGTTTGAGAGGAATAAAAGAGAATTACACTTCACTATCGGATGAAAATCTGAAAAAAATCAAGCTTATGCTGATACGAACAATCTTATCAGGAAGATGCTTTCTGAAAAAATT
>JAPYZC010001682.1:0-17733 GCA_030522665.1 Ichneumoninae sp. A BG-2022a | reverse complement strand
GCAATTATTATTATGCAACATTAATCTTCTCAGTACCTTTAGTATACATGATTTTTTTCAGATTTTTACACCATCAAGAAGTACTTGCAATTTTCTCTTCTTTGTCGAACTTATGCGAAGTCAGCGCGCAGCGAGACTCCCTCCTTAAGTGAAATATTTATTCGATTTAAATAAGTATTTATTTAAATCAAATAAATATTTTACTTAAACCAAATAAACGGTGGCAGTCAAATAAATTTTTTTCTGGGTGCTAACACGAAGATCTCGGATATAAGTACCCGACGACCCTTGCCCGCGGACCTCAAAGAAAGGGCTGGGTGGTTGAAAGGGATGCTCCGAGTCTGAGCTCCGAAACCCCGTCGAGTCCACCTCTTCGAGCTGAGGTCACACTCGAAGACGCCGGGCAGAGAGATCCGAGCGAAATCATTTGCGTGCCGATATTTTGACCGTCCGGGACGGAATCTCCGTTTTCGACTGTGAGAAGCGAACGAGGATGGGACCGGAGAGTCCGGCGTGCGAGTGTTTGCCCGCTTTCCAAGTCGAAAGGTATCCCCGAGGGTTTGGATTTCAGCTCGAGGAACCTTTAATCCCGGGGCCCCTGGAAGGTTTCTCACGCGAAAACATCTTCACTGGGATCAAATTACCAAGCACTAAATATCTACTCGAGTGATATCGAGGGAAACGGAGGCGCCCGGTCACCTTTTGTGTTTGAACGCGGAGGCTCTTTCGGGATCTTCAAATATTGCTCTTGTAAGAAGCTTTCTTACCAAAGGCGCCGCCCGAATCAAACTGACTCGATGGAACTTTTGATGGAAAAAAGTATGCACCAAGCACTCATTTACTGTTAAAATAAATCGTAAATTTAATCTACCGGCCTGGAAGTTTTTACGCAAATAAACTTCTACCTTCAATTTAATGTACGATTGTCATGAAAAATTCAATGCACCTTTGGAGTGAAATTAAAATAAGTACTTTTATAGTAAAATGAAAGTAAGTTATTAGGAGTGAAGTATTTCCAAAGTTTGAAATATACTGAAAAATTGTCGTAAATTTTGCACCACATGAAATTTAATATGCCAGTTTATGCATAAAAATCTCCACTATACACTGAGGAAAAAAATTGTTGGATTAAGCAAATGCGCGGTGACATACGTTCAAAGGTGTATTTTGGCATTTTGGTTGGTACAACAAAAATGTTTGTTTCAATCGACAAATTTTGAATAAATTCAAGCAAATAATCGTTTAGCAAACCAATGCTTTATTACCAAACAAAAAACAGCTTAGAACGCATGTCGCCGCGTTTTTTGGTTAATCCAACCATTTTTTTTCTCAATGTATGTACATAAAATTGCATAGGAATTTTGATAAAATTGTGGTACAGAATTTTGCGCTTTAAAGACA
Source organism: Ichneumoninae sp. A BG-2022a (assembly GCA_030522665.1). Lineage (NCBI taxonomy): Eukaryota > Metazoa > Arthropoda > Insecta > Hymenoptera > Ichneumonidae > Ichneumoninae sp. A BG-2022a. The sequence goes on along the minus strand of JAPYZC010001682.1, from coordinate 16,332 downwards.
TTCGAACTATGTTAACGCGATAGTTTGCGCGGTCCTCGCAATTTCGTTTGATCGGGGAAGCCCGAATCGTGGAACGGGCTTTGGTTCCATGGGAACCGAAGTGGCGCGCAAGCGATGCTTCGCCGTTGGTTCCGGGCACGCGTCAGGGGATTTACTGTCTCGTTGGGTGAGAGGAGCCGAAGCTGCTCACGATGCGACGAGCCTGCAACAACCGAGCAACTGGAACATCGTCGCTCTCTGTTTACCTTAACTACTAGCTCGCAGCCCCGCGAGACACTGACTAAGTGCTTTTGGAATCGACAACGAGATGTGACTGGAGCTTAACCGGAAACGCGACGGCCCGTGCACCTTGAAATTTCGCAACTCGAACTCCTCCACCTCCTCCGGGCTCCCCTTAGACTATCGACACACAGAGCTCGCACGAAACCCGTTCGCCGGAGTGAGACGATGAGAATCCACAGCAGTCCCAACTTCGCATCTACTTGTCTCTCTAAGAAAGTATACCGCACATTTCATACATTAAAATATCACAAAAACTCTCTCTCCACCGAACGTGAAATCAAACCAATCAACACGCTTATCTTTCCTTATTTTGATCACCGTTGTCTGAGATGTTGCGATTTAACCCTTTGAAGCATACACCGAAAAAAGGTTTGGTAATATCAAACTAATCTGCAGTTGCGGGTGGCGAAAGAAATATTTGGTCGATTGAACAATATGTTTGTTAAATCCAAGTAACTATTTATTACAGCAACTAAATATTCCGTCAATCAACTAAATATTTCTGTCAATCGACCAAATATTTCTTTCGCCACCCGCAACCGCAGCTTAGTTTGATATTACGAAACCTTTTCTTCGGTTTACATTTTTTTGTTTACAACTATGAAGTTTCAAATACATTGGTTGTTTATTAACGCTTCACGTACGGAATTCTCGTTTAACGAGGACCTAGAATTTTACAAGACGCAACGTTCGACCGATTCGAAGAACAAGTTCATGTGCGAAAAAAATCTGTAAAAATGCACGTACGTACCTTGAAGTGTTGTTTTTTTTATAACGCAGAGTAAATTTATTACGAACATTCGCATAGTTTTTGTGCTTAAAAGAAGGCATGGTCGTTTGCTCTCAGCAAAAAGTCTCCCGTACTTGAAGGGTTAATGCATTTGTTCTGCATTCGAAGAGGTGTATCACTTGCGACGCGCCGTTCTTCGAAGGGTTAAATGAAGAATAGAGTAGGAAGCTGCAAAACCTCATGAACACATGCATTAGATTTATTTTCAATTAGGGCAGGGCCGAGCACATTATGCCGTACAGACACCGACTGAACCGGTTGGACGTAAAAACAGAAGAATCCACTTGTTAGGCATTGCCGTTTACAGAGTCCTTCACCTACGCACACCGTCCTACATACAAGAACTCTGTCCCAGGTCAGATGACACTCTGCCTACATCGACTCGAGTGCAGGCGTCTACACATAGCACATATTAGTAGGGAACTAGGGTGCCACCTATGGTAGGAAGTACCGGATTTATAAGAATTTTTCGTAGATATTATGGTAAAAATTCTTGGAAAATCTGAGACCCTGTTTATGACACCACTAAGCAGCTCTCTCATTTTAGGCGCGTAAAATCATAAGGACAAGGAGGACCAAGAGTCGCCATTTGTGAGCCCCCGAACGCGCGCTACCCATTGGCTGCATATGAAATGGTGGGGGGGGGGGGGCGACTATGCTAGAGTTACCCGTGTCACAAACTGGGTCCTTTACCTTATGTCACTGTTAAAATAAATTGTAAATTGAATGTACTGGAACTCGAAATTTGCTAACATTATTCACATCAATGTACTTTACTTGTAACATAAATATACCAGTTATTAAAATTACAAACCTTTTGCTTGAAATTTACAAAAAAAATTCATGAAAAATACAAATTTTACTGTAAAATTTCAACGCAGATGTGTTGGAAATTTCAGAAACGGTTTATGTACAAAAAGCTTCCAATACTGTCAATTAATTTTCAAACTAATTTTTTTTACAGTGTGTGCTATGTTAATTTTTCTTAGATGATCGGTAGTTTTTACCAGATCCTTCACTCAGAGTACGGTCCACATTCCAGCTCATCGCACAACAAGCTATCCAAACTCATTCCGACTTAATGCTATCTATCTATGAGAGACGCTCCCGGATATCGTGAAGCAGCTCTTTCTCCCAACATCTTCAAAAGTTGCCTTTGCAAACATCTCTTCCAGGAAGCGCAGTCAAGGATGAAAGACGTACCCATGATTGAGCGAGCACCATGCCAAGAGATCATAACGATATCAAACTACCATGGGCCCTGAAGACGTCCCCATGGGACAAAATTTCATCAAGTTATAACGGCTGTGATTTGCATCTCGCAAACTTCGCTCGGAGAAGTTCACTTCGAGAATAAACTTCCGCGAGTGAACAATTTTTTTTCCTCATACAGCAGTGCATCTTCAAAGACTTGCCAAAGATCAAATTTGCTGTCTCGCAGATTATCTTTAGGGTCACAAACTACCGGTTCTCCTTCGTTTAATAAATAGGTGAGAGCGGGGCAAAACGGGGTTTTTGGGCAAAACTAAATTTTCCAATGATTTTTGGATCGGACAAGGTGGCGAAACTGGGCAGAAAAGCTTGATGTATCCAATAGGGCGAATTCGGGCATCCAAAAATTATTGGAAAAAAACGTTTTCCCTAAAAACCCCGTTTTGCCCCGTTGCCCCATTTTGCCCCGCTCTACCCTACTTCTTGGACCGATCGTTGCCTTATCGTAAAACGAATCATAAGAGAATTTCAAAGTGTCCCTGTCACCATGTCATCAGTTCATTCTACTTTTATCATATCTTCCAATAACGTTATTATCCGATTATTGCATTTGCCGCCAACAACCCCATCTCATCGTATTTACTCTCATTGACCCACAGTTCAACCGGGCCGTAATAAAATTACCAATACCAATACTCGCGTACATTCGATTATTCGCTCTCGCGGCTTCGTCGATTTTGCACCCAACCGATGCCAATTTCTTTGCCATAAACGGCACAAGCATCCGACAAAAAAATTCCTATGCTTGAGTCATTACTCGACGGACTTGAACGTCAACGATTTCCGAGAATCGCAGCGGGACAGAATTGGAAATGAATGCCGCTCGGTATTTGGCGAAAGAAACTCGGAGATTCCGGTCTTGGGTGGAAGGAATCTCGGGTATGCATATATTAAAGCGAGTATCATGGAGAACGGGTAGGATCAATTAATCTTGGTAATTACGTCAATTAGGATAGTCGGGGGGTATCGGAGAGCGGCGCATGCGTGTACCGAGGCGTAACGACAAGCGATTCGTGTTTATGATAATGAGATGCGCCGAGAGAAGGAGGCCGACCGGAGGCAGAGATCGGGCGTCGGCGCGCTTCGGGCCCGAGCAGCGGCATCGGCTGCCGTGCCAGCGGAGATCAAAAGGATCGGTCGCGAGAGGCGAAGGCACTGGCGGACCCCGCGGTGATCCGATCCGACCTAATCGGGACTGGCAGTGATGCGAGCACTCCTCGCCAGAGTTCAGCAATCTTTGGCAATCTGAGCCACTCTCGACGGACGCGAAGAGACGATGCGACTGGCAAACGAAATATATTGCGGAGAATCTCGGTGTGCTCTATGGACGGACACACGCACGTATACCGTGGACAAAGATCCCTTGATAAATCGGTCCATCTGTCTTGACGCCCCGACAACGATTATACAGCGCGGCGCGCGTCATACAAATTCATCATTCACTTCAGTCGGGGTTCAATGAACCGCGACTTCCCGGCGCATATGCCAAGCTCGCGAGTCCGGCCGGAGATAACGTCGGAAAATATAAACGGCAAAGGGTGTTATTGATGATATTGGGACTAGTCTTTTTTAGTTTTTTGTTCAGCTAATTATTACGGGATTGCGGCTAATTACAACTCAATGGTCATCCAGACAACGGGGTGATCAAAGTATTTGGAGACTGTTCGAAGAGATGGATTTCACTATGTTTCGGAAATTGTTAACATGCGATTAAATTTCGAAAAAATGGAATGCAATTCGCATTCGCGAGGCTCGAAAACAAGAATGTCCTGTGGTCGAAAACAACGAAGCTTATAAGGTAAATGGCCCAGTTTCCGCCATCTTCAATTGTTAAAGGGAATATTGTATTAAAAATATACGTATCGCGGCATTAATCAAGAGTAAACCGCTCTTCAACATGCCATCAATTTCGTTTGTATTTAACGTATACTGTATTTATTATTAGTGTAAATTGCGATTAATGGTGGTAACTGGGACAGCGGTGGAAACTGGGCCGTTTATCTTACCTTTTTTGACCAAATCACCGCGATTAATACAGAGCGATAAAGTGAGCTCCGGAGAGCTGTCGCAGAATGCGCATAAAAAAAACCTGAACAAATCTGGCAGGAATAATGATACGAGATTATTGATGATATTGGGACTATTTCGAAGACATGGATTTAACAATTTTTCGGAAAAAAAAATATAATTACGGAAATACTTCTGTCGCTTATATGGGACCCAATGTCGATAAAATGGAGTTCCATTAGTGCTTGCGACCTGCGCAAAAAAGTCCTATGGTCGAAAAAAAAACGAAGCAGATTGCTTTTTGCCCCAATCACCGTGACTGATGTAGCGCGATAAAGCGAGCTCCGGCGGAGCTCCCGCTGATAACACATAAAAAAGAACTCTTCAACAAATCTGACTCGAATGAAGTTACGAGAACGCTACGTTAAAGCGGACAGAGGTACCAGCTTCTTTGCGTAACGATCGCTCTCCAGATAGAGTCATACGTGTACGCGCGTAGGCAGCGTACGCAGGAGCAGTGACGGGTGCGTTCCGATCAGCATCCAAGACTGGTTTTTACTGGTCCATCTCTCGGGTCGCTTAATGTCCTCCCATCTCTTTTGCCTCCGGTTCACTCGCGACGTTAACCCACAGCAGGTGGTGCAAAACCGGCACCGCATTCCTCGATACTCGCATCTTACACGCTTCGCCCCGCGGTTTTCCCTCGTCGAATGCGATGCTACTTCGAATCGATTCGACATAAAATAGACGTCAGTTTTATACTTCATTTTTCTTCCTCATGGAGGAAGCTTTGTTTTCGTGAAAACAAATTTTTTTCGAGATTTTAGTATCAGAGTACTTAAAATAGTCAGAAACGTCGAGAAATGTGATTTTTAGCTGGCGTCCGGACGAATGTGTGTGTGTGTATGTGTGACAGACTTGCGTCGTTTAAAACGACTATAACTCGGAAACGGTTCGCGATAGCCAGTTAAAATTTGGTACACTAGTAGAGTGGTCACGTCTCTTCCCCCGGTACAATTTTCATGATGATTGAGGCCTGTTTCGAGATTTTATGCAATTTTGAAATTTTTGAAAAAATGTCGTGGTAGCTTTAACTTGCGTAAATTTTGAACGATCGTCCTGAAATTGCACATAAATATAATACTATGACCAAAGATATTTGGTATTCAATTTGGTCGAAATCTATCGAATCAGTCAGATTTTATGGAACTTTGATTCTTTTGAAAAATGTCTAAAAACAGTCTAATTCGAGTAGACATGAAGGTATCGAGCTTGAGCTCGATACCTCAAATTGGGCACGGGAATGGACTAACACTGTACAATGTTTCGTATTAAATTTGCCGAAAATGGATGGAACCGTTTAAATTTTCTGGGATTTTGAAATTTTTGAATTTTTTATCTTATTTTTCAACTTGCGAGAAACGCGACACTGGCGCTGCAGAAACTGGGAATCATGAAAAAAATATCGAGCACGTAATACTCCGCGGACGCGTCCCGCGAAGTTATTGCTGGCCGATACCTATGATAAATTAAATTCCATCGTGTGGGATAAGGGCGTGACACGGAGATATAATTGCCGTCGATTCGCGTGTCCTGTTTATGTATTTGTCCTGAATTCCACTCACGCGTTACACAGCGACGTGTGTAATTGCCGATTTAAGTCGATTGCGATATATCGCTTGCTTATTGATTCCGCTTATTGATTCTGTGCAGTCCGCTCACTCCCGCGCTCCGTCCCTCTTGAGGGAGCTGTGTCTGCGGATACGGCAAATACAGTATCGGTGATTAATCTCTGGGAGGGTGTGGGGGGCGATCTCGCTCTCTGATGAGTTTAATGGCCGATGCTCCAGACAGCGGTGGTTGAATAACAGTGACCGATGCTGTCCGCAGCCAACAGGAACGTGCTCCGGGACTTCTGTGGACACACACCGGCCGAACGGGTATTTTCGTCGACGACCCTAATAACCCTACGTCTGTCTTTCTCCGCAGTTATCCCTCGCCCTCGTCAACCCCCCTGTCCCTCACCGTTCGGCTCTCTGGCTGCGACAGAAAATCGAAATTCCACTCCGACTGGATGCACGTCAAAATACTCGGATATGAGTTCCAACAGCTGGCTCGTACCTATGTGCGACTAGAATTGCACCGGTGGAATAGAAAATTCGGGTACTGTAGGGACGTGCGGTCGCGTCCGGTTTCGAGGAATGGGAAACCTATTACATAGCGGAGGATCTTGGGGCAGTTGGGACTATTCGGTGTTCGTGGTGAAATCTTTATTTGGTTTATTAACGGTATAGAGCGGTTTTGGAAAACGATTTTTTTACACAGCGATTCAATTGCAGGGGTGAAGATGCAGTTTCGTTCCATTTTCATGCTTCATATTGTTTCGATATAAAAATGTGACCAAAGTTCCATCTGTGGAACAACAAAGTTGGGACCATTCGGTGTTCGTGGTGGAATCTTTGTTTGGTTTATTAACGGTTTAGAGTGGTTTTGGAAAATGATTTTTTTACACAGCGACACAATTGCAGGGGTGAAGATGCAGTTTCGTTCTATTTTCATGCTTCATATTGTTTCGATATAAAAATGTGACAAAATTCCATCTGTGGAACAGAAAATTCAATCACCGAAGGAATTTTGGGTAGTTGGGACTATTTGGTATTCATGGTGGTGATATTCTTTGTTTACATAGCGGCACGATTGACGTTGGGACTAGCGTTGGAGTGCAGACGCAGTTTTGTTCTATTTTCATACTCCACATTGTTTACCTATGTAAGCCTATAAAAATGTGGCTATAATTCTATGTGCAGAATTGAAAATTCAATTACTGTAGAGTCGCGTTCGGCATCAACGAATGGGAAACCCATTCGATACCGAAGGATGTCCATATATTCGATATTCATGGTGGAAACTTTGTTTGGTGGATTAACGGTACTGAGCGATTTTGAAAAAAGTTTTTTTTTACATATCGACACGATGGTCGATACACGTGCATAAAAAGTTTATTCATTGGCTTTTTCGTCTGCTTAACTGTCTATACATTGGCCGGTTTACCTTATTTTCATACTCCATATTGTTTAACTAAGGCTATAAAGAAATAAAAAAATAAATACCAAGTTTATTGTTGGTTTTAATTAGGGAGAAAGTTAAAATACAGGAGATTGATCGTAATTAATCGACTGAATTATCGTCAAAATTGATGATTTTGGATTTAATTAACGACCGGCTTTCGGCTTTCATCAGTGGCTAGCTTTCAGTATTAATGAATATCGATGGGCCGACGATGACCGATTCTCCTTCAATATTCGATACCGATGTGAATGATGGGAAAAGTCATTTAATTTCGATAATAATTTGTCGAATTATTGTTCCATTATCGTGGATGCGTGCAAAAAAAGTGGCAAAAAAATGAAGACACGCGTCCGTGCGATTGTTCGAATCGAAAGATTTCATTCAGCCGAAAGAGGCTCGAGGTTCGTGCGGGCGGCTCCGAGAATGTAAGAAACGGGTCCGAACCCGCAAAAGAGGATCATCGAGTCCGGACCCGAGTTCCACATCCCGTCCGCTCAGGTATAGAACGGAATGTGCATGTGTAGTTTGGCTCGATGAGGTCGCTCTCGAATACCTGCGTGCTGAGTCTCGGGCGAGCGCGCGCCTCGGCATTCCCGGAGTCTGTGCAGGCTCCGCTTCGAGAGCGCGGCTCCCGCTGCTCCTCAGTAATTATGAGATATTAGCCGGTAATTTATAGTCGCCTCTCTCGGCGCGTCCCTCGTCGAGCCGTGGAGAAAAAAAATTAAATAAAAAATAAATAAAATAAAGAATCGGACTCGCACTCCAACTTGTGTATTTTGTATAACGCGTGCATCTCGCTTTCCTGCCTGCTCTGCGGAACTCGTCGAGTCGCCAGCCAAGTGCCTCGATTACGGTGTCTCGTTACAGCAATATTTTCTTAGATGTATGGATTACCATTGAAACTCTACAATTTGTAAATCAGGACTGCGAAGGCATTTTTTTTTCCACAAAAGTTGCTGTCCATAAAGTGCACGACCGGGTAACATAAATGTCGTCCCATCAGAAGCAATTGCTGAGAAAATATGAATAAGCAAATATGTCTGTATAATTTGAAAATATGAATATGCAAATTATGGCTCGCTTTATCGATCACTGTTGAAAATTATACATTTTTTTTATTATCAATTTTATAAAATGTTGTAGAATGTTATAAATTGGAGTCCCATTAAAAACTCTGCAATTGGCAAATCAGGACGGCGAAGGCATTTTTTTTTAGTTCCACAAATGTTGCTTCCCATAAAGTACACGTGGGGATAACATAAATGTCGTCCCATCAGAAGCAATTGCTAAGAATATATGAACAAGCAAATATATTTGTATAATTTGAAATTACGAACATACAAATATATCTATAGCTTTATCGATCCTTTGCAAAATATACTTTTTTATAATTACCAATTTTATACAATTTTGTAAAATTGTGCAAATTGGATTCCCATTAAAACTCTACAATTTGTAAGTTGTAATCGTTTGAAATAAATGATAGTTTATTAGTTTGTAATAATCTGGACGGCGAAGGATTTTTTAAAACTTTAATTTCACAAGAGTTGCTTCCCACACACTTCACGTCGCGATAACATGAATGTCGTTTCGTCAAAGCCAACGGCTATGAAAATATGAATATGCAAATATTCAAATATTCAATAAAACGGTAACCAATATTTTATTCAATAAAATATTCAAATAATAAACTCAGTTTTATCGACCACCATTTCAGATTGTACATTCCTTTTAATACCCAGTTTTATCACATTAGGTAAAATGTTAAAAATTAAATAAATTCATCACTTATTTTATGGTAAAAAGAACCAACAAAGTCAATCGTTTGCTTATAATTTGTTTGCATTGCTTGTTTCAGGTGAGTACACATAGCAATACTATGACGCGAGCTAAAGGTGTGGAGCTGATGATAATGTTGACACGTGCGTCTGGGTGAGTGAGATATATATATATATATATAGAACATGCTATCATTGATTTTCTCCGTCCTACTTTATCGTCGAAATATCGTATCCACTCCGATGTCCCGGCTTCCTTAGACGTGTCAGTGAGAGCGAGATAAGTTCGTGCCGTGCTGACGGCTCTTGAAAAGACCCGAAAAAAAAGAAAAAAAAATGAAAAACGAAAAAGTCAGAAACTTTTACACGCGATATTTACGAGGCGTTTGAGATCTCGGGGTTCCCATCATTGCGTTTCACTTTCCTTCCCCCCCCCCCCCCCCGACTCGACGGGCTGCACGCCCTGCGGTTCTTTCCAGTATAATGGCCACCGTAAATTTGATAAGAGGCAGCCGATAAAGAGAGGGCGACGACGGAGACGACGAGGTACTCGGTGCGAGATCTCTCGCGAACCTGAGAGACTGTCAATGTTTACCGAGAAGAGACGGAGGCGTGTTTGAGTTGTACGTGGCGGAGAACGATAGTGCAGCGTGCCGAACGTACAGGGTGTCCCGGTGAACTCAAGACCCGAAAACAAAGGCCCTTCCCCAAAAATAAATCCCTTCGCACATCCTAGGGAAATTTACTCTATAGAAAATTTGCAAAAAGAAAATAAACATTTTAGTCGGAATGATTAATGGTTGATAATTTTTTGCGTAGAGGAAGATATGTTTTTGTAAAAAAAAATATGTAATTGAATTTAGAAAATGTAGTGCAAATTATAAAATAAAAATCGAAAATTGAAATTTTCATATCGCTTCCTCAGAAGAGTAGAAAATTGAAATTTTCGTATGGCTTTCTCATATTTTTTTTTTCTTTGTGAAGCTTCCTCTTTGAGCCAACGATACAGAAAATGCTTTCTCATAGTAGAAGCTTTGCAGATTAAAGGAATATTATGAGAAAGCCATATGAAAATTTCAATTTGAAAGTTCCTTTTTATTATATTTTTTTAACAACCTGGGGTGAATATTTGCCTTTTAATATTTAGAGGGAATTCCCGATTAATAAAAGGTTAAATTTTTGTGTCGAAGATCTAAATCGAAAATCTATAAAAGTCGTGTTAAATTTATTTCCCGATGTCAAGTCACCGTTAAGAATGTTACAAATATGGAGATTAACGTCTTTTATTTCTTAAATATCCTCTCAGTCGAAATGATTTACAATAAAGTATTAACTGATAAAAGGATAAAAAGTTGACTCCAGTTTCTACCTACATAAATCACTGAATTCCGAGCTACCCTGTATAGGGAGTGGCAGACGAAAGGGAAGCGAGTCGCGTGACGCAAGGCGAAAGTAAGAAAAAGACGTCAGGAGCGGGAAGACTTTGAAAACCGATATTTTTATGCGAGGTGAAAACATTCTATATTTCAGTTTAAAAGGAATTCCACCGAGGATGTCGCTTCGTGGCCGCGATAACTTGCGATAACTCGCGCGGCTCACGCTCGAACGATTCTTTATTCCATAAATAATCCGATAATTTCCTATCTGCCCGATTGCAATCACTCATGCGATAATTTTCGAGCGCTCGCGTTGATATTATTATTATTATTCAAATTGGTGTCCCTCATGAAGTTTAATACCAGAAAATTTAATATATTTCCCCATAATATAGGGAGTTCGTGTTTATTATACTTGCCGTGCATATTTGTTACGTACCGTCATGAGTTCACTCGTTAATTATATTGGACAGAGAAAGATGGTTTGGCTACTCTAACAAAATATTTACCTCAGATCATTTGTTGCTGCAGCAGCCAAAAATGTCCTGCTACAGCCAAATAGTTCGTTGTCCCATATATAATGACTCGGTCGGTAACGAAAACTGTAATTAATTCACCGTCGATTCTCTCCATCAGTAATTGTTGCAGCGATTAATTAAGAATTTGCGCTTCCCAAGGGATTTAAGCACTCTTGAAAAGATGGATTGGAATTCCTTGCCTTTAAAAAAATTGATCAGTTAACTTACCTAAAATTAGATGAGGTAATAAAATATTTGGTGTTAAATTTGACAGATTTGAAATAAAATTTGCCAGAAAAAAAAAGAAATGTTTGTCTTTATATTGGAGTTACTGCGAGAGTGACAAACGCATCTTCTCGTTTGACACTCGGTATAGAGCTTTCTCCTCCGTTATTCTGGCCGGTTAGCGGGGCTGTTGCTTTTGCACTCCGATACTACGAGGGGGGAAACTCGTCGAGAGGGTTGACGTAAATCTACCGTTTCAGTGTATACAACCTAATTAAAGCTCGTCGAATTCCACGTGTAATTGAAGCTTCATCCGACACCGCGCGATGACGAAGCGGACCGGGAGACCGAGGCAGGTTGGCCTCATCATCCTCGTCGAGTCGATCCCACTCCTACAGGGGGAGAGTTACGCCTCTCAGCGAAAGCCCGAAAGAGGATACAGCGGCAGCAGCGACTGTCGTCCTTGTTTCTCGGCTACTATAATTATCCAAATTAGAGTGTTCGCGACGTCGAGACCCGCGTAGCAGCATTTTTTTTTTTGTCAAACGCGGACATTCGTATATCGATTTAAATCGAGAGTGCACTCCAATAATTAGCGAATATCATCGTTCAACCCTTCAAAGCGTTCCATATATGGAACACCTTTTGAAATTTAAAAACAACGTATTAGCTTCATTAAAAAAAGGTGCAAAGTAATTTGCATATTTCCTAAGAGTAAAATAATTTACAGACGTTTTCAGTGGGGAAAATACGCAAAACAGCCTCAAAACGAGAAACCACCCAAATATCAATCAACAATTTTCTACAATAAATTCCGCGATAATTTTTTTTTTTCAATTTTATTAGATGTCGACTTTTTTTATGTTACAAAAAAAGGTGCAAAGTAATTTGCGCATGACTTCCTCAGTTATGGCAATTTTGCGCACAGTTTTCACTATGAGAAAGTTCGTTAATAGATTTTGACTTCCTCATGACGGAGGCTATGGAAAAAATTGTGATGAATGAGACATTCATGTGCAAATTACTGTGTTACAAATTTAATATTTCTTCCGCTAGTACACACATTTTTTGTTACGCAATGTGCTGGCGGTGCGATACGAGATAACAATATTGTCACACTGCGATTGAGTCTTTGATAAAGCATAAGTAATTATCTGGAGCCTTTTATGCACATTATTCTTCCGGTTCAAGTCGATTATATCGACGGAGCGGATGGTTAGATAGGGTGTTTATGCGCCGGTCGCAGTGGCGTTGGCAACAACAGACCAAAAGGCCTTAACAGAATCATCAATGATGCGATTTGTTATGTCCTTGCAGCACTTTGACAATTTTCCTGCCATCTCGCATTCGTTTGCGGCTGATTCGGCTGCAATAGAACGATCGGTCGCGATCGAACGGAGTGCGTTAATCGATATATTTCAGATTTTTTTGAAATTATTTTTTGTTCACCTACCAGTCTTCGAGCAACGCTTGAACACTCTCAAAATCGCGTCCTTGATTAGGGGGTGCGCCTGGAGCCACGGAGATGCGTTTGCACCTTCCTCCACTTTAGCGACGTTGATTTTATTGCCTGCCATCTGCACCGAATTCGTTCACTGTCACTCATTTTTCATTAAATATGTAGGGTAAAAGTGGGAAATATGGCCCGGTCCATATATTATCGATCCACGTGTTAATCGAGGTGGGCCATATTCACCACTTTTACCCTATGTATAACAAAAAAAAGATAAAAAAAGATTATCTAGCTGCAACTTACGACGCCGGTTTCCTTCATGAAACATGCGCGTGCACAGTTGGTTTCCTCGTCATCCTGGCCTTCCTTCATTATGAGGTTCTTGATAGCCTCTAAATATTGAGACTTTTTTTTAAGGTTTCGATTCGTCTAAGTTTTCCTTAGATACTCACTTGCCGAAAGCTTCTTGTCCGTCACGCATCTCTTCCACAAAGCTAACACACCCTCAAACTGTTGTCTTACCTCCTTTACTTGCCCGATTATTTGCTGCGTTACTTGCCCCATGTCGAACTATACGACATTCCCTTCCATTAATAGTTATCGACAGCGATTTTTTTTTAAATTGTCAGTCGTACTTACAGCTGCGCAGGTGGCAAATAATGCAAGGAAAATGATGGCAACTTTCATGATGCTGCTGTAGGATCCGTTGTTCGCGTTTCGATTCGTCAGACTGACTATAGAAGTGCAGCAGCGTTTCACATATTTATAGTGGCGGTCTTTCGTGTTACCACATTACAGTCAATGGTATCGAAATTGATACGTTTCGCAAACCGGAAGCGGAATTCCAAGAATACGTATTTGAAGATAGCACGTCTGAATTTATCCAAACAACGGTTCAATGATGTCGGGAGCTACGATCTATGAGCATACGACAAGACATGTGACATGAATGAAAAACATAAAAATAATACATTTTTTGCACCGCGTGGCTCGATCGCTAATCGTACTCCGCTGTGAAACAATACATCGTCTCGATTAGAATCCACGAGAAGAGTTGATTATGATGGGGCAGCAATGACGACAAAGCACGAATCTCGGACACGACACGAGGCGCGGGTTTATCCGGTCGCTCATCTATCCATCGCTGTATACGTTGTTAAAATTGTAACCAACATTAATATAAAATTTGCACATGGCAAATTAGAATTTTGCCCATAGCTTTCCATTTTGTCGTAACATAAATAATGTCTACATCTCATGAAAATAAAGGTTAAAATTTACCTCAAAATTTATTGTAGAAAAAAGGTAATTGAAATTTGGGCAATTCGCCGTTTTGAGGCTGTGATTTATGTATTTTTCCTCACCGATGACGAATCTCCAAATTATGTTACTCCTAGAGCCACATCTTATGCATACACACGCGTCGGATAAAAAAATTTCGAAAATTTTTCGTAAAATTCACAAATTTCAAAATCTCATAAAATTTAAACGATTAGATCAATTTTCGTCAAATGTTATACCAAAGATTGTACAGTGTTGGTCCATTCCCGAGTCACAAGCGAATGCCTTTAAGGCATCGATAAACTATTCAATTTCTACAGTCCGCATAACAGAAATTATCCGTTACGAGTAGAAATCGTAGCTACAATTCATGGTGTTCTTGACGCACTATCTATTATATTTAATGATAAGTATCGAATGATTTATAATACGGTTTTTAAATGTAAAGTTGGTAATCATCTCTACAGCGGAACCTCGCTTATCCGACTTTCGATCAACCGAGCCGCCGCGTTATCCACGACACCCAACCCATCTGAGCCCTCCACGTTGAACGACGTGTACGCCCGGATAATACGGAAAATGCGGATAAAACGGATGAAGCATCAATGCTCGTACGCGGAATATATACGTGCCCGAGTAGACATTTCCGCGCTTCACATCCGCGCAGGACCTGACAAGATCCTCTTAAGGGAATACGTCGCATAACGACTTGTCTACTTTTGGAACTAAAAGTCACAAATGTTATAAAGCAATGAATAAGATTTCTTAGAATGTTGCCCATAGCTTTCCATTTTGTCGTAACATACATAATGTCTACATCTCATGAAATTAAAGGTCAAAATTTACCCCAAAATTTATTGTAGAAAAAAGCTAATTGAAATTTGGGCAATCGCCGTTTTGAGGCTGTGTTTTATGTATTTTTCCCGAATACGTCGCATAACGACTTGTCTACTTTTGGAACTAAAAGTCACAAGTGTTATAAAGCAGTGAATAAGATTTTTTTAAAAAGAATTTCTAATAATTTTTTCCCCAAATGGATTTTGAGATACGTGAGCTTAAAATTGGCTCAATTAGCATACGTATAGACAGCTGCCGCCCTTAGCTTCCTTATTCATCTCTTTCCGCGGTATTATTCAAAAACTTACACCGTGCCGACTCTTCTAGTGGACAAAATTTCAACCCGCTATCTCAAACCGTTTACGAACTATACCAGTTTTGAACAATGCAAGTAGTCACACATGCAGGGGAAAAGTGGTGAATATGGCCCACCTCGATTAACACGTAGATCAATGATATATGGACCGGGCCATATTCCCCACTTTTACCCCATACATACATTCGGACGCCGGCGTTTTATACTATTTTAAGTACTCTGGCATTACAATCTCCATTTTTGTTTCGTTGCGAAAAGTTTCCTCTATAAGGAAACAAAGATTGAAAGGATTTGAAAAAATTAAGGAACTGAAGTATTGACTGAGTCAACGGGGGAAAAGCCGGGGTCGGTAGCACAGCAAAGGTTCGGTAAAAATGACTCGCAGCCTTTTTCAACTATTCACCCTCTAGTGCGAGATATGACAAGAGAAATTCATTAGTATGTGCAATGCTGAATATCTATTGGTTTATTCAATATTTCTCCCCTTACCACATACACTTTTTTCTTACGCATTCTGCCTGCAGCGTGGTTCGGGTACAATATTGTTAAAGTGCGACTAAATGTTTGATAAAGGATAAGTAATTATCTCGAGCCTCTCATGCATATTATTCTTCCGCGTTATGATTATTTGCACGGATTGGATGGCCAGTTGGGATGTTTACGTACTGCTTATGGCATTTTGTCAATAACTGCCTTCATGGCTTTAAGCGCTTCAATAACCATGTTCATCAAGAGATCCTTGAAGCACAAGGACCATTGTCCTGCCACCGCGCATTCGTCCGCACCTGCTTCGGCTGAAACAGCAAGATCGTTCGCGAACGAACGTAGCGTGTCAATCGATATATTTCACATGCCGTAAGGTAAACGTACCAATGACTGGACACGTCCCAGTGGCCGGACAACACATTAGTGCAAGAGAAATGGAAATACGATTTTTCATGCATGTCCAGGGACTGGGATTGCTCCCTTAAGGTAGGACTAGCACAATGACTGATGCCGCCTAAGTTCGAGAGAAAAAAGATAAAGATTACAAACACTTCTCGATGAGAAAAAAAATCTGAAAAAATTCTAGCATATAAAAGGTGCTAAAAAGATTGTTTGTGCATAATAATAATTTCAGAATGTTCA
>JAPYZC010001681.1:0-28342 GCA_030522665.1 Ichneumoninae sp. A BG-2022a | reverse complement strand
CGCCATTGAGACTCGGCAGTTTTTCCTAGATCCTCTCTCAGTGGTCCGAAGGTTATTGTAACCGCAGCGACAGCTAGCTTCGGGCGTCGTTTTCGAACCTCATCTCCTTATCGCTCGTCGGTGACCTCACACGGTCACGCCTCTTGCGCGGAGTGAGATGGAACAAAAAAAAACACACACTTTCCTAGGCCACTCTCTTATCCGCCCGTAGCCAGCGTTTCATTTTTTTATCTCTCCTTATCTTCCACGTCGAACCGGCAGCGTCGGCGTTCGCCTCTCGTTGTCCCGAGCGAGCGCCGAGGGACGCAGAGTCTCTCTCCCTGCAACAAAAACAAAAATAATCTATTTTAGTCGATAGTATCGAGACGACATCGAGCAGCTATTTCCCATTTATGAAGTATTCCTCGAGTCTACGAAGCCATCGCGATTCACAGCTAGTCGAGCGATTATAAATAGAAGTACGAAAACTAGCAGACTGGTATAAACTGGATCGAGGCCTGCGCACATTATTCATTATCGAGTCGATCGAGCGTCCATCGAGAGCTCGCAATATCGAATTCATTCGCATTAATGCCCCGTCGGCCGTGCTCGGACGCTAAGTTATGGAAACAATTGAGCATCTCGGAGCTATCGGTCCGACGGTGTGGCTAAAGTGCCGCGGAGAGAATAACCCAGCGCGCGACAAATTGAGAGATTAGAGAGACGAGTAAGCGAGCAGGAAGTAACATCCGGTGCCGCGTCTCGTATCTCCACCGGCGATACTAATTTTACCCAGGCAATATTTCTCTCTCGCCACCGGCCCGTACACAGAATCCGCTTCGTTTCTCTCCGTGCAACGCTTGCCCCTGCGCGAGTACAGGCGAGCCTTGGAGAGAAAAATCTAATTTTATTTATTTATTTATTTTATTTGTCGACAGAGGAACTCCTTTACACGAAAGTCGAGTTGTGAATCGAGAACGCGAGGCATATAAAATTTGAACGTATAACATTACTATAGAATTTGAATATACAGTACTACACAATACATAATACACAATCCCGAGGAAAATGTTTCGTTAATGATTTTCAATATAACATGAGATATGTATGACTGTAAATCTGAGAGACGGACTTAATTATAAATATGAAAGGGAGGCCTCAGGAGAGTCTAATCAAAATCTTGACGATATCATAATGATGAGTACTGACGAGTCTTGGAGTGAAAAATTTGCTTTTATTTTTATTTTTTTGTCGACAGAGGAACTCTTTTATACAAAACTCGAGTTGTGAATCGAGAACGCGAGGCATATAAAATTTGAATGTATAACATTACTATAGAATTTGAACATACAGACTACATAATACATAATACATAATCCCGAGTAAAATTTTTCGTTAATAATTTTTAATATAACATGAGATACGTATGACTACAAATATGAGAGACGGACTTAACTATAATTATAAAAGGGAGGCCTCAGGAAAGTCTAATAAAAAACTTGACGATATGATAATGACAAGTACTGGCGAGCCTTGGAAAGAAAAGTCAATTTGTATTTTTTAATTTATTTGATTGAAAGCAACTCCTTTACACAAAACTCGAGTTGTGCATCGAGAACGCGAGACATATAAAATTCGAATATATAACATTACTACAGAATTTGAATATACAGTACTACATAATACATAATCCCGAGTAAAATTTTTCGTTAATGATTTTCATGATACGTATCATGAGATACGTATGACTATAAATATGAGAGATGGACTTAATTATAATCATAAAAGGCCTCAGGAGAGTCTAACAAAAGAATTTGACGATATCATAATGACACTGCCGAGACTTCCCTCCTCAGCTCTATTCATATCTGAAGATCAGTCCGTTCGCCTGCGCCTTGAAGGCTTCGAACGATACCCCAGTAAAGTTGCCATCCTTCGTGTCATACTGATTTCCGAGGCTTGCTATTCGTGCGATCGTTGAGTTGACCGCTGCGTTTGTTTTCTGTTTTTTTTCTTTAGGGTACAAACGGACCTCGGCCAACGTACGCCGGTGCGAACAACGGTAGCGCCGGGAGTGCGGGCGCTGGAGGCGGCGTAGGCGTGGGCGTAGGACCGAACGCCGGAGGCCACGGCCTCAAGGGAGGCGCCGGCGGCGGACCCAGAGGCGGTAACCCCGTGCAGTATCGGGCGAGCGGAGCTACCGGTGCGGCCTGGGGTGCAGCACCGTCCCATGCCGCAGCAGCGGCGGCGGCGGCGGCGGCGGGTTATGCACCGTACACGAGGTACCCGAGCGCGGCCGCGGCAGCACAGATGTCAGTCGGGGCTCAGCAACTTCCGCCCACGGCGAATCCCTACGCTGCGACTGCCTACGCTCAGCATGCCTCGGTAAGATAAAAGGTCGCGCTTCTCGGAGCGCCAAGGTCGTTCGCTCCTCGGATCCTTCCGCAATCGCCGATCTGGGTGACAGAAATTTTTTATGATAAAAACGGTGTTTTTTTTTTTTTTTTCTTTTTCACATGCTCCGTCGACGCGACAACAGTACGGCGGACAGAGAGTACCAACAGCATCCTCACCGGCGAACACGCACAGTAGCTCGAGCAGCGCTACCGGAAGTCAGAGCGGCACGATGAGCACGAGCCTGAGCAACAACGCCATGCAGGGACAGCAGCCCGAACAATTGTCCAAAACGAATCTTTACATTCGTGGCCTCGACCAAAAAACAACTGACAAGGATCTCGTCAACATGTGTTCTCAGTGAGTAGACTGCGCAGTCGGGCTCCCTCCAACGGGTTCGATGATTCACCTGAAAGAGACGAGAGAAAAAAAACTATTATTTTCGGGGATGGATTTTTGATTTTTTTAATCGTTTCCTATGATAAACATTATTTTCTTCTTTCAGATACGGAACTATAACATCGACGAAGGCGATTCTGGACAAAAATACAAATAAATGTAAAGGTACTTAGTTGAATTCTACACTTTTTAGTTTTATGCTTGTTATTTAAAGAATCGCGAGGCGCGTTGTTCGAGCGCGTGTATTTTGCGATGAAGATGTAAAAAAAAAGAAAATGCGTTTGTTGAATGCCCTTTTCGTTTGATACACATTATCGCAGTCTTGTCATGCTGCTGAGCGATGGTTAAATATTTTCTCCGGCGACACCCCCGTCGTTTGTTGCGTAACTTCTGTGTGTACCTGTAGTCGGGCCTGCATCAGCCGCTCTGTGTTTCTCCCAGCTAATTTCGAACCAGACTCTCCTTTCTCGTTTTAAGATCTGATAAAAAAAAAAAAAACCGGCGAGGGGGCGAAGAACACAAACTTCTCACCGTTGCCGCTCCGTCGATCATTAATGAACATACGATATTCCTTATGTTACAGGTTATGGCTTTGTAGACTTTGAGTCACCGGTGGCGGCTGAGGGTGCTGTGAAAGCACTGGTCGCCAGGGGCATCCAAGCACAGATGGCGAAAGTGGGTATCTGGTTGCATCGTAGACTGGCCAGTGTACGTTGGTTGTGCATGCAAGTACAGTAATACCAGAGTAACAGTAAACCTTTCTCTCTCTCTATCTCTATCTCTCTCTCTCTGTCTCTATCTATCTCTATCTTCTCTCTATCTCTTCTGTCTACTTCAACACTTCAACTTCTATTTACTTTTATCTATCTCTGTCAACTCTTCATTTTTTTAATCCTTATCCCACTCCCGCTCCCGGTCCCGTGACTCTGCGCTGGAAGCGGCATTCCATTGGAAGTTAAAAAAAAAAACAAACAAAATACGAGACACGAATCATAGTGCAAGTCTCGACCGGATGCATTAGCTGGCCTGTTGGAACGTATACTCTTTCCACGGTCTCGAGAGCCTGTGGGGGGAGGCCATCGGTGGTCGCCAAGATAATATCCAGTTACAGTTTCTCCGTAATGTTCGTTGCTGATCTCGAACGAGAGACTTTGTAAGCAAAATCGAAAGATTTAACGACCGTTGTAATTAGGTTTTTTTTTTTATTAATTTTTTTCAAAGAAAATTTACACCACAGAGATCCATCCGTCCTCGTTATCCCATTTTTTACTCTTACTCGTCGCTGATCTTCCGCGAGGAAGGACAATCATCTTTCGTCTATCATACTACTACTACTACTACTACTACTGTCTTACGTACCTATCAACCTGTCGATGCTTGCTGCTATACCTCGGCCACACAATGCTGAATACTGCTATGTCAACGCGTTCAAGTTCATGTTTAACAATTGCATTACGTTTATGAAGCACTAATTTTTATAATAAGCCTCCGTGAGAAGCTCGTACATTAATATACGCGATTTAATACTCGATGAAAATTACGTTTTGTTGAGTTTGTTCCTTTTTTTTGTTTGTTGCCGATATAATCGTCTGCCATACTCGGCTGATCTGCAGAGATAGCAGATAAATTATTAAAATAATAAAATAAACATTTTACACACAATATTATCGAAATAATCGTGTTGAACATTCGCGGTGAAGTATGGCAGCACAGACAAGAAAATTTATAGTGTAGTAGTTATATCCGTCACACAAAAGATGTTTTCTATTGATAATTATATAATAACTGTCGAGAGAATAATTGACGGTGCTCCCTTACGTTGAGAAGGAACATCATACGATTGCAAAAGTCGTGCTGGATCCACGATAAAAGCAGAACAGAGACTATTTCATATTGGCATGATAGTTAATTTTTTTTTCTTTTTTTTTTTAATCGTCAATTTTGATTTTGTAAAACGCGAGATTTATCGAAAATCTAACGAAATTACCGGTCGCAGACATCACAATAATTAATTGATTAATCAATTGCGCCCATATTAAACTAACTCGGAATGGTTCTTCTAACCACAGTATTTAATATATAATTATCTATAATAATTTTATTACCAATAAACGCACGGGGTTAAACAAAAAAAAATTGCCAGCCATGAGACGATGTCAATCGCATGTGATATGATACCAAAAAGAACTTGAATACATTATATACTCCTACATATATTACACTTGTTCGGTGTACACGCTGTACTCACGTTCAATTATTCTGGCTATAATGACATCGTGTCAAATACACGATGGGGCCCTGTTCTTCCTCTCTGCTGGAAGAAAATTTTGGCTTGACTCCGAACCCACAAAAAAATTGTGCCTCACGAGGATACCATATACTATAACAAGAGAAAAAACAAAAATTAGCCAAAAGAATAATAATGTCCAAACTGTATATTATTTTTACCATAAAAAAAAATGCCATCAGCTTGGCTTATACTATAATATTTTCATTATTTATTCTTTTTGTGTTTTAATGCATTCGCAAGATTGAAGTAAATTGTCGTAAAGTATAAGTATATTCAAGTAATCGTAGACTTGATTGAGACTTGAAGGAATATATATATTACTATTTTATATTAAACATTTTATTATAAATATATGATGAAGCGATAATGGTGGATCTCGAAAAATGCTTGAGGGTGCGCATTGTATGCGGCAGTCTGTTGCTCGATATTTTTGATAGTTCATTTTTTTTTTTTTGCTTTTTTTTCTTTCAATTTACTTTTTGTTCGATAAACAGACACACGTCTCGTTCTCAAATTTTACCTGTACATAAAATAGCTTAAGAATCGTTCACTTACATACTTCGACACAAGCCAGTCTCTGTGTACATTAACTGTGTATTGCTCATCGTTTTTTACTTTCACAAAAGCGCGTTCATCGTTGACAATCCCCCTGTTAGTGTCTCTCTATTATATTCTCGTAAATCGTAATGTTCTGCGTGAAATATGAAGCTTTGTACTGTGCTTGTTGTCCGTGCTGTAATCAAAGTGTGCAGCTTTTCAGCCTGCAAATATTAATTATTATAATACTTATTATACTACCAGACATACATGCGAACCTTTCAAGTAACAAGAGACGAGCACGATAACTGCGTACAGTGCGTACACCGGATTTTCCATTCGCGTTAAAAATTATAAGACACATGACTAATAACGATCAAATTCTGAAGAAAAAAGAAAGTAACTCTATCGTCCACTCGAGGAGAGCAAATTTTGAGAGCCACCATTTAAGTATGTGGTAAACGTAATGATGCCATGAAGCATGCGAAAGTCTATCAGAAATATTTTGAGGTCTAACAAAGCCAAACAAAAACCAAGAAACTATTCATTCATATGTACTATATATATATATACTTTATATTCAATCTCACTTTTCAAACACTTGGTTGTCTCTCGATTGCGTAAACGTACGTCAAAAGTTTATTAATACCAAATCTCGACAGTATAAAATACCTTTGACGGTTCTACTGTACTTAGCGGCTCAACTCTCGTAGATTATCATTGTTATTGAAATAACGTTCTCGATTATTATTCGTTGGGCAAATGACGGAGACTGCATTATCGTCTTTAAATGTCGCACACTATGCGAGTGGCACCGTTGTCATTCCGTTGCTGGACTTACTCTCGAGCTCGAGACTCTTTCACTCTTAAAGCCAATTTGAACGTGTGACTCAATATCGCTGATTCGAGACGCTCTTTTTATCTCATCTTTTTTTTCTCGCTCTATCGATATTCCACATTCATAAGCGACGTGACTCAATGGGCCCCACTATCGATGGCCGGAAAGTTATGCGCAAGTAGTTTCTCCGAAACGATACAAATACATCGACAGGAAATCCCGTTGAGTCGCGCGCGCGTCAAACACCAAACACCAAAAGAAAAAAAAATCGCGTCTTTCTACTTTTTATCCTTAGCGATAGCGCGCATAACAATGTGATTGCATAGTATTCTTACTCGTTCCTCAGCAACAGGAGCAAGATCCGACAAACTTGTACATCGCGAATCTGCCGCTAAACTTCAAGGAGAACGACGTCGAGGGGCTCCTCGCGCAGCACGGACAGGTCGTTTCAACGCGAATACTCCGAGATACATTGGGACAGAGCAAAGGCGTCGGATTTGCCAGGTATAAATGACAATCCAAAAATATGAAACTTTAAACCGTGAAAAGGTAAAAATTAATTTCGCTTTTTTCTCGCAGAATGGAATCGAAGGAGAAGTGCGAACAGATAATCCAGATGTTCAACGGCAAGGCGCTACAAGGAGCGAAGGACGCTCTGCTCGTTAAATTCGCCGACGGTGGTAACAAGAAGAAGTCCCTCTACAAGAGTACAATATGGAGAGAAACTGGCGATGTGAGTCGTTGACTCCGGTACAATTAATTTAGCGGATCTGCAATTAGTTTCGCGCTGCAATTAATATTTGTACTGGTGCTTTCAGAACATGACACTCAACTACGACACCAGTGGGGTAGGACAGAACGGCGTACCGACGGCACACATGCTGCCAGCCGCGACTCTCGCTCAGTACAGTCGTCACTACGGGCAGGCAGTGCCCGGTTACAGCGTGCAGGGAGCGCCGTGGGTCACTCCGTATCTCGTGCAGACCGGTCCGCCGCACATGCAACAGGTCGACGTGAGTCTCTCGTACGACGTGGACGCCGATGATTTACCATACTAATGTAAATTCCTCTTGATCTTCTCGTTATGCAGATGATGCCGTCTGCCGATCCTAGCAATCCACAGTACAGTATGATTCCTCAAATCACCACTCAAATGTCGACTCTGCATCTTGGCACTGGTTCCGTGAGTATTCTGAAAAAAATTATTAGTAATCAATAAATGTTTCTCTGGACGGGGAATGAATAATTATTTTTGTTTTTTGTTTACCTGGCGTTGGGACGAGCAGTACATCGCGGCGAGCCCACATCCGTATCCCTACACGACGTATCCAGCACCGGGAATAATTCACACCCTGCCGCTGGGAGATTCCGAACAGACAAGTAACGCAGCATCCCCGGACGACTCTTATCAACAGTACCAGGCTCAGCAGCCCAAGTAGGCCACAGTTCTATAGGTTAGATCGAGTATAGTTTATTAGATAGCGCGAGACTGCAGTGTCACCGGACGTCCAACGGGGAAATCGGAGCGGTGTTTTTTGTTGCAAAAGTTGAAATTTATTGAGATATTTTTTTATGGGGTTATAAGGGGATTCGACAAACAATTCGACCTGATTATTTATACCGGTACGTTTTCATGCTGTGTTTCAGGTACGACTATGCCGAGGGTTACATAAGTTAGGAGAGGCATACCCGTCGTTACGAAGGGGTGTTTACGCATTGACGAAGAGATGATAAGAGGACGAGGAACGGATTGTTGGAATGAAAGAGAGAGAGATGAAAAAAAAAAAAATGTGAGAAAAAAGGATGAAAGACAGAGAAAACGAACGATCGGAATTCTTCCTCGCGAGACTAGGAAAACTGAAGAACAAGGGCTTAGAGAAAGTTTAAAGGCGCAAACGAAGCGAGAGGGTGGTGTTGTAAAGGGAAAAAAAATAATTGACTTGCCAGCCATCTTTTATACATTTTATCCTCCAAGATAAGATAGGGTGAAAGTAGTTGAATATTTTGCAACGAGTAGATAATGATCTTCAACGTAAAAAAAAAAAAAAGAAAAAAAAGATAGGCGGGCGAGCTGTTTTTTCGAGGAGGGCTCGCGGGGCATGCGCGAGCTCTGGCGAACGTCCGCGACTCTTTGGCGGAGGATTAGAGCATAGAAAGCGCGATTAGACACGATGGAAGAGAGACAATTTCTATGGGATTAAACAAGTTCGCTGGGTAAGGGACGTTCGCGAGGCTTGGCGTCGCGGCGACCGACGACGATAGGCTTCCAGGATAAATTTAGGTATTACACTTACTAAAGTGACACGACTAAGACGACGTGTTTCGAGAGCTATAACGCTTGAAAGTGTGAATAAATATTTTAACAGAAAGAAAGAGAGATGGGGAGAAAGGAAAAAAAAGAAATACAGAAACTTATTACACAGAAAAAAAAATATTAAAGACGACGAAAGAACTGTGCGCTGCTCAGAATTATACTACACACACAAAGAAGAATTCTTCCCGAGAGGCGTTTATAGATAAACACGAGACGTCGACGAGGATGTTGCGGAAACAGGGACAACAGGGTGGACGGATTTGTTCTAGCAAGCCGCCGGCAGCACCACCTTCTCTACCTCGTCGCCGTCGTCGTCCGGCTCGTCGTAATTATTATGATTAAATGATAGAATGATTGGATGGAGCTGAGAGAGAGGGGATTGGAGGGGAATTAATGAAACAAATGACGATAAACCCGAACGACTTTTTACGGCACGGTGTGAAGATGATGATGATGAAAGTTTACGATTGATTAATCTGAATGCGAGAGAAAGAGAGGAGATGAAGAGGTAAGAAATAAAAAAACGGTATAGTATTGTAAAAAAAAAAAAAACCAACTTACGTATGTACCCGGGAGATACGAGACAACTATTGAATTTCACACAGACACACATTGTTATTGATCATTGGTTCTGTTGAGACATTCCAAAAGCCTGGGCGAATCCGTGTTTGATGATCATTGCCAATTCCGCGACGACTTTTTTAAATCCAAAAAAAAAAAAACAATTATCACATGTTAACTCGTTTTCGTTTTGTTCAATTTGTTTTTTTCTTTTTCACGAATATAACAGACGACTGACGACACGCTTAGAGAAGAGAGTGAAGCAAAGGTGAAGGAGGCAAAATGTCGCGGACGATGATGTATTTTATGATATGAAAAAAAAAAAAAACTAAAACAAAATAACGAAAAGGAAAGCTTTACGCCGCGACGAGAGGAGAATCTTTCACGAGATATATATTATATCTAATAATTATTGTACGGAAACACACAGAACGACGTTTAAAAAAAAGAAAAAAAATGATAACGAAAAAAGAACATAGTACTCTCTAGAGCATTAATTATATATTTATGAGTACGGTTATAATACGAAACGCGAATCGAGATATCAGTTTTAATTGTACAGTGAATACAGATATTTTTTTTAGAATTGTGCCTTTTCCGACAGATCCGCCAGACAATGGGATGTGCTGGGTGATAAAAAAAGACAAGAAATAAACAACAAAAAAAGAAAAATAATAAAAAAATAATAAAAAAAAACAAGTAACGTAATTGTAATATATTTTTACGTCGGCGTGTAAACTGCGAGAAACTTGAGCCAAATTTTTCGACACTTCTAGTTGAATGGAAAAAAAAGAAAAAAAAATAATAATCCGTATTGTTTCTGTCGTTCTCTTCGTAGCCATTTGTATGACACTTGTACGACTTTTTGAATTCGGTTATGAGTTTTTGAAAATAGATTTTGTATGTATAGTTGCCACTGATGGGATTGTGCGGATATAGTAGATTTTTTGATCGGTGACTAATGATGGTTCTTGTTTGTGAAATGAAAAAAAAAAAATGCGGACGGAACACTGTGCAAGGGTTAATCGCGAGAATTGTATGCGGGAGCCTGAGAAGCGTGGGGAGGGCGATAGAAATTTAGCGATGCGGGTGACTCGGAATAATCGGCAGCACCCAGCAGCGGAAATAACGAAAAAAAAAGAAAAAAAAAAGATTACACAAACGTGCACAACACACACCGTTCAAGGTTCGTCGATAGAGTCAGAGGTGGTAAATGCGAGAATAGCTAGATGATAAAATTAATATATTTGTAAAACGATTAACGAGATCGAGATTGAGATTAGGGATGCAGAGCAGGCGGGGTACAGACGTTTCGGGCAAAGGCATCCGTGCAAAAACCAACAGGACGATTAAAACTTCTCCATCTCTTCCTCCTCCTCCGCATACGTACCCATTCCGTACCGCGTAGCCCCGATTCGTAATAGACGCAAGAGGTTTGGAGCTGAAACGAGGGAAAAAATGATGACGAATGAATTTATATAAACCAATTACGGGATAGAATTGAAACAAGTTTTCGAGACGATAGAGGAAAGAGAGTTACGGCGAGTGATGTGAGGGAAAAAAAAGCTTTCTACCAAATAAACGGGAGCTCCATATACGTCGGAGAAAATAAAAAGGAGCTCGGTCGAGACGAGTGGATGGGCGGACAGGTAGTTAGGTAGAGTCTAGAAGGCGGCGACTTGTAGCTATTATTATAATATTACAATAATAATATACTGTATTATTATAATTAACAATTACTATTATTGAAAGCGTCATCTAAAGTATGAAAGATTTTTACACTGTTGAAACTTGAAGTAAATAATATATTTAGTTTATTTTGGTACATCACAATTTGATGACAAGAGAGAAAAGAGAGATTAATGTGAGACGGGGGGGATTCGGTAAGATGGGTGGAGTCGAACGATGTCGCGGACATAGGGACAGATAGGGAGAAGCAAAAAAAAAAAAAAGAAGAATATGCAGACGAGAAACTGACGACGAAGTAGAGCGTGAGACGAACTATTTTTTAAGATACCGATTATTAAAACTCGATTCGA
Organism: Ichneumoninae sp. A BG-2022a; assembly: GCA_030522665.1. Taxonomy (NCBI): domain Eukaryota; kingdom Metazoa; phylum Arthropoda; class Insecta; order Hymenoptera; family Ichneumonidae; species Ichneumoninae sp. A BG-2022a. The sequence goes on along the minus strand of JAPYZC010001681.1, from coordinate 16,991 downwards.
ATTGCAACAGTCCGTGCTAGAAATCATACTCGAAAAATTGGTGATAAAAAAGTTGCACCGTTAGTGAGATGGAAAATCCTATTAGGAGAGAAGAGAGTGTAGACACCGACGATTTGTGAGGGAACGAATTTGGTAAGATGCCGAAGATATGGGGGAAGAAAAGAAAGCTGCATAAAAGGGGGGGGGGGCGATAAGCAACCGCGCGACTAGCGAGTCTATGGAAAAGCGATCGAGCGAGAGAAGACCGTGGTCCGATATAAAGATGGCGTGAAAGAAAGAAGAAAAAAGAAAATTGAAATCACATGTGATTGATAGTGAATTTTTCAGATTTTACTAACTAGACTTGTACTAAGTAAACTAATATTACTGTGACGACCAAACACGTGGCGGCAACTAAACGCGAATTGTCGAGCCGACAGACGAGCAAGTAGAAGTGGCGAAGATATAAAAAAAAAAAAAAATGAAGATAAAACGAAACAAAAATCAAGTCAACCGTTTCAGCGGCTACGAGGTAGAAAAAAAAAACCAGGCGAAACTAGTAATCGACGAAGGCTATAGAAATTATTGTACAGAGGTGAATTATGTGAACGAGGACGAAGACGATAGAGACTGCATGGAGAGAAAAAGAGAGTAAGAGCGTTAGATTAATAAGAGGGTGAAAAGAGAGCGAGAGAAAGGGGGAAAAAAAGAAAAAAAAACACATTGCGTAGCTAGGTAGCGTTGAACTACGATTAAGGAATAGTGAGTACGTTCGGTTTAGAGATTAATGAAAAAAAAAGAAAAAAAAATGAAAAAGAAAAAAAGAAAACGATTAAGATTTAAGAATTTAAGGTTTAATTGAATTAGATAGACACTAGGCGTGTTAGTTAGGATACGACTGCCTCCTCAATCCTCTCCTCCCCTGTCCAATCCCGACCACGCTGAAGCCGGGACGGGGTGTAACACCGTTCAGTCTACGCACCTCGCACCCGTCAAGACTGACTGGCTATTCATATTAATTCGATCAACATTGTACACATATGCATTAACGTAAATGCATCGATACGTACACAAAATTAGAAAATTCTTCGGCATCGATAAAATGTTCGTAATTACACGTTCGTCTCGGTCGTGACGAATCGGTGCGAGATGTCCCGATGTATCCTCTCTATGCGGTTGACGTAAACGCATCCAAGTCGACGTATATGTGTACAAACGATTGATCTGCAACATAACATTGTAATGCTACTGTAATATAAAATAGTAAGGTAAAGTTGCTTGCTGCGCACCGCGGGACGGGTGCTTGGGCTGGCCGGGCACACACACACACACACACATACACACACGTTTTGCATCAAACACACACACGGAGACTAAAGAAAAACTCAGTTCGTTTAAATAATGTATAACGACGAGTGACGAAAACCTTCGCGATTCAGACAAAGCTATTCGACGCTTCCGTGGTAATTGAAAAAAAAGAAGAATCACGGAAAAACGAGATTAAAGTGGCGCAGGCTTTGTAGATCCAACGAGTGTGTAGGAACAAACAGAAAAACAAAAAAACAAGAGGAACAAAAATATTTGCCGAACATGGAAGACGAGGGAGAGATCGAGAGACCCTAGAAGTGTAGCCACATTTTTGTAGTTCTTAGATGTCGAGAGTAGTTGAATCCGTAGGATAATCTTGTAGTTTTTTTGATGATAAGGTAAATGACTAAGGTAAAAAAAAAGATGAAAAAAAACATGCATTAAGGAAATAAGGAAACAAACGTAGGGTGTTTTTAAGAATTAACTTTTAAGCGATAGACAGAGACCATGGTTGATTATGAAGGTGGGGAATTTATCGGCTTAAGAAAAAAAAGAAAAAAAAAACACGGCGAAGCTCCTACAAAATCGTTTCTTCCAGTTTCTCGTGAACGAGGGGAACGATGATGATAAAAAAAAAGAAATAATGATCGAGTTTCGCCGTCGGCAAACTCCGACTTGTACAGTCCTTGCAGTCGACAAGGTTCTATACTCCATTTGTTTTACCTTGTTGAACGAGATCGAGTGAGTGTGTATGTGTGTGAGAGAGGAGTAAGAGTGACGAAGAATTCGAGAGCGAGCGCATTAGATTTAATTAATTAGCGAAACACGAGAGACGGAGCGATATCTCGATGCTTTTGTTATTTTTTTTCTTCTTTGAACCATTTACCTCCACTTCCTCGCGAGATTCCCCCTTTATTCTTCTTTTTTGTATTTGCGAAACACTTCCTTCGTCATGCTGTCCTTGCATCGTTGCTCGATGGTATGCGACCGGTGAGAGATACCCAACAAAAAAAAACAAAGTAAACAAACAATAAGTGGAAACAAGAAAAAAAATTAATAAAATGCAACGGTTACAGTTAAATGAGGAACGAAAGAAAAAAAAACATTACCTTACATGTAACAGTTGCATGCAGTACACATACACACACACACACACACACGGATACACATCCCGAAACGAGAGACACGCTAGATTCTCTTTAGACACTAGGATACTTTAAATAAAAAAAAACGAAGACGAGGGAGTGAAAGAAAAAAAAGGCGACGGCGCGACACTAGCGAGTAGAAGAGGAATAATGAAACTCTAGAGAGTAAGACGAGTATGTCATAGTTAAGATAGGGACTCTTAGAAGTCGATAGGTGCTGTAATAAAAAAAAAATATTTAAAAGAAAGAACACGAGACGAAGAAAACGATTAAAAGATGAAAAAAAAAAAAGTTGAGAAGAAAAGAAAAAACATAAGACACGCTGCAACAAAGTTTAAAAACAATGGTCAGAATTAGATTTTTCATGAAACTCGAATAAGGACAGGGCATAAGCCACTAAAAAAAAAGTGCCCTTAGTTTATTTTGAATCGTTTGAAAAAGCTAGTCTTTCTGTGTGAGATAATTGTTTTGTTTTTTAGATGAGATTGTACGCGCGCTTGCGATTCGTGGGAGTTTAGATAGGGTCTTTTTAAAAAAACGAGCAAACAGGCATACAACACACACACAGACACACCCATACATGCATACTGTGAGAGAGAAGGGTAGAACAGCGAAGTGGACGATCTCAGATCGTACGTTGTAAATCCAGTGTGATTTCCCCCCTGAGTGGACGAATGGTTGCCGAGGATACGCTGTTTCCACCCGCCTACGAACGATAGACGATAACAAGAGCGCATCGAAAGCGAATGAGAGCGAGAGAGCATGAGACAAAAAAAAAATACACTGTTACTGTAAAACTGCACACTGCGAGTGCAATTGCTCTGTACGTAAACGCGACTGAAGCATTGCACCCAACAGTCTTAGAGTTACTTACGACTATGGTTTGGTATAATTCAAAAATGAAAGAATCAAATTCCTAATTATTATCATCCCTTATTTTCGATCAAATAAAAGATCTGTTTTGGGGACGCCTCGTTGTTGTGCACACTGGTATAAACCGCCGTTCGACGAGCCCGTTCGATTTTCCCCTGGACCGCTGCGAAAGAACGGGATCTGGATCGTCGTCGAGAGGAGCGCCTCGAAATTTTTGAGGACCTCCGTTCGTTCCACTCAAAACATCACTGACGATCGAGCTTATATATTATAAAAAAATATCTGAATTACAGTATCTAGAGCCGAACGATATAATTGCTTCAGCGCAACGCGTGCTTCGACTTGAATATTCTCACGGTGTTGTCCGCTCCGCCCGACACCATGAGCTTCGGATTCGACCAGTTGCTACTGAGGACCTTGTCCTCGTGGCCGGAGAGATCGTACAGAGGTGCTTTCGGACTGCGACAAAATCAATCGATTCAACAATTATAGTATAAAATTTGATACGAGAAAACGATAAATTGCCTCTTGGAGTCTGTTAAATCGTCTCACCTCCGGGTGTCCCAGAGCTTCAAATTATTGTCGTAAGCCCCGGATATGAAGAGGTGCTCGTCCGTCGTCGACCAGCGTACAGTCTGCACCCACTGGGTGTGAGAGGTGAACATCGCCTTGACGACCGAACCCTCTGCAACAATCGACGAACGGATAAAGACAGTGAAATAAAATAATCATCCGTAACTTTTTATCCATGAACAGCGTTTGATCCGACGTACCCGAGGATCTTGGATCGTAGAGCCGGACGTGACGATCCGCGGAGGCGGTGATCACCGCGCGGGACAGTCGCGAGTAATCGACGTCGAAGAAACTCTTGTTTCCCGGTATCTCGTGCTTCATACCGCCGAGCTCTGAGTCCCAGATCTTGAGAGTGTGATCCCACGAGGACGTTACGATCTCCGCGGTGTCCGACCAGACAACTCCGCTTATCGCTTCCTTGTGACCCTTCATCGTTCGCTTCGGCGTCTGTGGATCGGCAACGACAATGGATACATTAATTGGAATGATCGACCCGAAAAAGTATCGCGCATTACTCACCCGTGTCTTTCCATGCTCCGTCTTGGATCTCTTGGACGTAGATTCGCCGTCGTCGTCATCGTCTTCCATAGCTACGAACAACACCCGGAATAAATATCTTTCTACAAACGGCGATGCGCGCTCCCTTTTGCGGAGTTCAGTTTTACTCACAGGTCGACCAAATCTTGAGCATGGTGTCCCACGAACCCGTCGCCATCGTCGACCCGTCGTAATTCACGCCCACCGCTTCCAGACTCTGCGAGTGACCCTTGCATACGTGGATGCAGTCTACGGAATTGTTTGCTATGCTCCAATTCCATATTATCGCCGTTTGATCCTGGGACGCGCTGACGAATGTGCCGGTCTCCAGATCCAGGGATATCCAAGCCACTGCCTTTATGGGGGAAGTGTGACCGGGAATTGTGAGCTGATGCGCTCCCTTCGCCGTCCAGATATGCAGAGTATTGTCGTAGCATCCGGTCAGGATCCTGCAAAAATAATTGATTAATGAGGAAAATTCTGTAGAAAGAGGAAACAGACTGTTGGCATTTATTCCAATAATAAATATATAATCTGCCCCACTTGTTCGGCGGACCAATTTCAACTTATGCACTATCTACGTGCATCCTACTCTACAAATAACTATTAAAGCATTTCCAAAATTTATTTTCCATCAACATTTTTGTATTCAGATTTTCCGTTTTCCTTTATCTGGAATACACTGTACTATATGCGATCATACTTTCTTATTTGTATCTGTATTTTTTCTTTGTAAAGGACTTTTCCGGTAAACAAATAAATAAATAAATTATTATTACTTTTTCACAAAAATTTTTTTCTATTGCTATTTTCTGTTTGTCTGTACCTGGAATAGATTGTACTAAATGCGATCGTACTTTCTTATTTGTATCTGGATTTTTTCTTTGTAAAGGACTTTTCCGGTAAACAAATAAATAAATAAATTATTATTACTTTTCCACCAAGATTTTTCTCTATTACGATTTTATGTTTTTTTTTGCGTGGAACAAATCGTACTAAATGCAATTGTACTTTCTTCTTGACGTCTGCACTGTCTTTGTAAAAGGGCTTGTCCCATAAACAAATAAATAAATAAATAATAATTATGATTTAAAATTCTATAATCTCTCTACAGACCATCTTTCGCAGACTGCAACGGCGGAAACCCAGTCGTCGTGTATGAGACAGTCCTGAGGCTCCGGAGGTGGATGTTTCTCCAGATACTCGACATCTATAACCTCCTCTGTCGAGAGGCCTCGATCGCTTATGTGTTCCGACAGAGATGTTCTCAGAAACTCTCTGCACACGAGAAAATCAAACTCTGTTTCCCGTGCAACTTCCTTCGATTCTGAAAATTTGTTAAGTTTATAGTTGTAGCGCAGAATATGTGGCAGACCCTTTGAACGCAGAACAGAGCGATGTGCGAAGAAGCATTTTACTACCTTTGAGTAACTCGTGTATGAGAGAATTGAGTTCGGTTGGAACAACGGAGGCCGGCACGGAAAGAGGAAAGTCTGCAACAGCGTAACTAAAATCGTTCGATTATTGCAATATTTCGATTTCCGATGTTAAAATGAGAACACAAGTTTTAACCTAAACGTCGTTACTGTTCGGAGTAGCGAACTTTTACTCACTGCTGCTGTTTCGTCACGAAACGTATTTGTATCTGTGGCGCATCGCTGTCAGCACTCTTGCCTGCCATTATCGATAATTTAGAATATTTATTATTGTTCGAAGTATCGTGCGAGTTATAAAAAACAGCTTCGCTTTGTAGGTTGAACACAAGCACGCGGTAGCCCGATTCAAACTGACTCTGTTATCAATTGAAAAAAGAGAGCGAAACCTACATTACCGAAATATTCTGTACACGATGAACAAAAATCTTTGCTCAGTTGCTCGGTACTAAAAAAAATTAATACCATCGAGAACAGTTTATAAGTCGCTGCAAATAATTTTGTACATTCATCGAACCGAATTAGCGATAATTATACAATCGAAACCGTTCCGAAACCTACATTACCGAAATATTCTGTACACGATGAACAAAAATCTTTGCTCAGTTGCTCGGTACTAAAAAAAATTAATACCATCGAGAACAGTTTATAGGTTGCTGTAAATAATTTTGTACATTCATCGAACAGAATTAGCGATAATTATACAATCGAAATCGTTCCCAAAGATCTGCGAGGTTTGCGGGCTGGAGTGTGCAAAGGATTCGTGAAACCGCCACGAAAATGGCGTCGCTCGCAGTTTCTCGATAAGCAGACACCTGCATTACCGAAATATTGTGTATATGCTGCAACAAAAATCGTAGCTCCTTCGCTCGGCACTCCAAAAAAATAAATACCATCGTGAACAGTTTATAAGTCGCTGTAAATAATTTTTTACATTCATCGAACCGAATTACAGATTTTTATACAATGGAGACCGTTCCCAAAGATTTGAGAGGTCTGCGAGCCTGCCTCGTCTGTTCACTGATCAAGGTAAGGGTTAACCTCTATCTCGAAGTGCGTAAACAACTGCCGAAGTAAATGTCAATTTTTCTAAAATTCCTGTCCAGACCTTCGATCAATTCGAATTCGACGGTTGCGACAACTGCGACGAGTTTCTGAGGATGAAGAATAACAAGGACAACGTCTTCGACTGCACGAGCTCGAACTTCGATGGGTAGGACGCAGGACGATTCTTTATATTCCAAACCTCTGCTCTTGACCCGAAAATTAATTATGTTTTATTTACCACAGCATGATAGCCGTGATGAGCCCGGAAGACAGCTGGGTCTGCAAATGGCAGAGGATAAGTAAGTGAAAGAATCCTCTCCAACTTTAAATATCTTTATTATACTGGAGCATTAGTGGGGGTTCAGACCAGTATTTGATAAACACTGAGATTTGTTAATATTCCCTTTCAGATCGTTTCTGCAAGGGCGTGTACGCGATCTCCGTTTCCGGACGATTGCCCGCGGGAGTTATTCGCGAGATGAAGAGCAGAGGAATCGTGTACAGGCCAAGGGACACGAGCCAACGTTAATTACCGCGTAACTGCCGCTAACTTTGCGTTCCCTATCATTGTTAATGATTAATAATAATAATAACTGAACGTCAACGATTCACAAACGTGGCGCACAATGGAGCGGACGGTAGGCGACATTCGTCTACGAGAAACGAACCAAAAAAAAAATATATATGTATAAACGAAATCACAAATTGTGCGCTACGAGAATGACTGCCAATAAATTGGACTCATAATCAGATCTGGCTAATTCCCGTCGACGCTATGGGGATGGAATGCGACAGAAAGGACGACGGAGGATAGCGCAACGCCGGTAGATTGCTGTTGACGCAATTGAGCCACAGATTGGCGCAGCTGACGTGATAACTGTTGTCGTTGTAGACGATTCGCCCGCTCGTCACAACGGTGAGGCACAGGGCGCAGCAAGTCGTGCTCTCGCTTTGGTGCAACGGCCAAACCGGCAGTTCGGTGACGATCTTTGACAATATATATATAATTGATTGAGGAGCTAATAAATCATTGATCAGCATTAAAAAAAAAAAAAAAATTACGACGGTATAGTTGCCTACCGGAATATTCGTGTAAAAAGGTTCCATCTCAGCCCAGATTCTATCAATGTCCATCAGGAGATCGTCGAAACCCATTATATTGATGTCCATCTCTTTGTGAGAAAAGTTTACTCTCCTGCACACGGCGGCCACTTCCGCTAGATCTGCGTGAAAAAAATAATAAATAATCTGTGATCGTGGATTTTCGGCTATTTCAAATTCATTTCACAGCGAGCTACTCACTGCAGAGAAAATTGTAGCCTTGCGCCGACGCCAATACCTCCTGGAGAACGACGTCGGAAGTTATACTGCCGAATGCGTTAGCCGCCGTCTGGAGAAGAAGCACGCAACTCTCCATGTACTGTTTCCATTCCCAATAAATGAGCTGCGGAATAAAAATAAAATTAATTTCGACGCTACGCGTGAAACTGAATTTTGTGGGTAGGAGGATTTTATAAGAAAAGAACCTGATGCATGTTCTCCGTTTGTTGCTGCTCGTCCTCGACGCTCGGTGACAGAAATGATTTGAGATCCAGACTGGGTACCGAGTTGGATCTCGTCATAACACCGATAGTTCCGTTTCCGAGTTCTATGCTGTTGACCGATATCGTGTCTTCCTTCTGCACGACTTTCTCTGCAACATTGACGATAAATAAAAATTCATAAGCGAGTAGCAAGATAATTATGAATACCGATAAGAGCCTCGTCTGTTTTACACACCTGTCTCGACGTTAACATCGTATTTGTCGTCCAAAGATTGACCATCTGAAATCACTCCGATTTCCAGATTACCGAGAGCCTCGCTGGCCTCGTCCAAGCTGAGAAAAGCTTCCGGCGTTTTCTTCGGCGCGCCGCTCTGCGGCCTGAAGCTCTCGAAGTCGGTGAAAATATCGGTCGATATCGCGGAGGCTGCGGTCGAGGGTGCCGGAAACGATTCTGGCTGCTCGGCCGAGACGAAGTCGCCGAAATCGTCCGACTGAGACAGAGCGGTCGGAACGGTCGAGTCAACTTCCGGAAGTTGTGCGACGCTCGGCTCTTCAACAAGAATCCTCAGAGCGCTGTATTTATCCTCGACCTGCTGGAGATTCATGAGATCCTGCGGCGAGCTCGCGGAATCCTTGGTCGTCGTCGTCAATACTGGTTTTGGGGCTTGCCTCGTAGGTGGCGGAATTTCGATCTTATCGATGCTCGCGGATTCTCGGGAGTTGCCGACTACGAGCTGCTTCGGTGCATCGTTGTTTCTGATTGCCGTGTCCTTGAGAATCACGGTATTAGCTTGACTCTTGAGCGAACATTTGGGAAACAGCTCGCCAGAACGGTCCGCACCAGTCAGAGATTCTTTGCCGCCTGTTCCTGCAGCAGAGCTCGTCGCCGTACCGGACGTTGACCCAGTAGCAGAAACGGATCGTGCCTGAGATCCGTGACCCTTGCTACCTCCCCCGCTCGAAATCTTCTTTGGTTTCTCGCTCGATTTCTTGACTCCGAGATTGTGATTGGCCAGTCTGCTGCCAATCGCCGAGCCCTGTTTGGTGTCCCATATGGGAATACTCGGAGGTACTTGAGGAATCGGAGCACTCTGAAAATCTGAAAAATCGTCGTTCGAGTCCAAGGACGTGGACGAGTGAGCTTTGGTCTCGGTGACGACGGTCTGTCTGGACTCCGCAGCACCGTCGGAGGCGACTTTCGCCAGAGACGAAACGGGACTCTGGAGCTTGGAGTCGATCCTCGTCTCGCCCAGGTGCAGATGATTGGGTACGAGACCGGGCAGGACCATCTGAGGAATTCCCGCCGAGGAGCTGTTTTTGGACGTCGACCTGGCATGGATCTCATGTTTTCCCGCGGAATCCTCCGTGTGAACCGCAGCTTCCTGTTGAACGGGAATCTGAGTGACGTTGGGATAGACGAGACTCAGGTTGAGTCTCGGAGTCGGAGGACCGGGCAACAGGTGAAGAACTTCGAGATTCGTGAAAGGATACGAAGTCTGCGCGACGGCCGTGAGAGCCAGCACGACGTAGAGCTCTTGTTCGGTGAGTTTTCCGGCGTACTTCTGATTGGCGAGGCTCCATATGTAGCCCAAAACCTCGGTGGGCAATTGACTAGTCAGCAGCAGCGGAAAGATCTTCTTCGTGTCGACGAGAAACTCGCCCTGATTCGCGCCCAGGCCGGGTCGCTCCTCCTTGACCGCTTCCCATATTCGTCTGTAGACGAGCGGCAGCGCGTTCGAGTTCGACCAGAGCCAGCTCGGCAACTGGGAAACCCTCTTGTCCGCGCTGCTCCGAGGCTTGTTCATTGTCGCTGTCTCGAGAGGTTGTTCTCGACGCGAGTGTCACTGGACGAGACTGTTTTCGGGTTACTCGTGAATTCTTGTTAAACTCGGCAGATCGGACCTGACGGATTTAAATTACCGCGTCGTCAGTGAATAACTCGCGGGCGTTTGCTCGATTGAGTCGCGTAATTGTCGTAAACAGACGTTAAAATAGTTTTACTTTTGGTTAATGACATTTCGGAGTAGCATCGTGTGCGCCCGAGCAGACGATTTTTTTTCCGACGCTTTGGCGCAGCTTGAGACTGTCAGCTGGTATTCGCACAGGTATACGAGATGATGTACGACGAATAAAGTGCATAACTTAATTCATGCAGATTATCAAGTAATCGATCATGTGATAAAATTAAACACCAAAGCCGCCAAGATTACGAGGATCTAATCCCATTTATCGGATTAACATAACTGTTAATGCGACTGCGGTAACTTTACCTGTAAGAATCGGAACCAGCGAAATTTACCGGGAAACGACTCAGTCGATAACCAAAATCTGTAATGAATTCCATTCAGAGACCGTAGATTTTGCGGGAATAAGCAAAGCATTAGTGGATGTACAATTTAATACCGCGCCCGATGATGCTTCCGTTTTATTCGAAGCGTCAACCGGTTTTAAATGGTGTTAATTCGAAAAATGCACTCTCGCACTCATGTGACACGTGGTACATCTTTCACATGGCCTTAAGGTAATCCTTGTGAATGGTGTTCACTTCGCATAAGTTTCAGAGAAACGTGAGGGAGTTGCAAACACTTCTTCATGGCATGAAAATCGAAAAAAATCAAGCATGTTAAAGGTGCTCAAAAGTTTTATTTTGCATAACAATCATTCCAAAATGTTATTAACAGATTGATGAAAAATAAAATTCTTTAAATCTCCCAGAAACCTAACTTTAAAAAAAATGAAAATCATTCGATCACTTTTCTGAATACGTATGAATTTTTTCAAATTTTTTACTTCACTTTGAATTTTTTTTCTATATGGGAAAAATGTGTAGAAAGTCACAAAATTCAAAGTGAAATAAAAAATAAAATAAATACATACGTATTCATAAAAATTAAACCATTATTTTCATTTAAAAAAAGTTTGGGTTTCGGGAGATTTGTTGGACAATTTTATTTTTCATCAATTTATTAATAATATTTCGGAATTACCCCGATAGACAAGCGGCACGAAAAGTAGCAGTCGGGGCATTAATTGCAACATGTGCCAGCACATGTCGCAAATATCGCGCCAATATTGCTACTTTTTGTGACGCTTCTCTATCTGGGTTATTATTATGCAAAATTAATCTTTTCAACGACTTTAATATGCTTGGTTTTTTTCAGAGTTTTATACCATCGAGAAGTGTTTGCAATTCCCTTTAATTTCTCTGAAACTTATGCGAAGTGAACATTACTCGCAAGGACTACCTTAACCCTTTATAAGTCAACAGCTATCCCCACTCTCAGGCCCTACCTTAGCATCGCGTGCCCCCCCCACTTCGCGTCCGTTAGTCCCGTTTCGGTACGATTTCGGGCGGTGTCACTTATAAAGGGTTAAAGCTTTCGAACGATTCGCGGAAGCTGCGACTGCGAATTTTTGCAGCTGATATTAAAACTCACCTTACATCACATGTCGAGTCGATTCGGTCTGCTCCTTCGTACTTATACCACCCACACACACACGCACAGACACCGAGCCTACACTTTTATTACATAACCCAATTTAGTCGTAGTGTCGGTCTCACAGGATAAGGAATCGAAAGGATAAATAATGGCAAGCATCGTACCTCGGAGCTGCAGAAATGCTCTCAAGCAGGTGAGTGAACGATCAGTTTCATACGAAAATTGTCAATTTCATAGTTGACTAACCCAACGATACGCGATCGAAACAATCGACCAAACAAATATTCGAACGTACGATTTTTTTTTCATTGTCGTCTCGTGATTGACGTCTTTTGTCACAGCTTTTGTCACAGCGAAAGAATATTTCGCAAGTCGGTGATCCACCGTCCTTTGAATAGTCCTTCGAAGGCTGGTCGGGAAATTCATTCGTTGCAAAGTTTATATAATCGACGATGCAGACGTCGCATATAGTACTCTATGACATTGTACACAGTATACATTGTACACAGTATAGTACAGCTGTTACCGTATGTGCCACAAGATTCGGGGTCTTCATGTGTCCGCTGCGCAGAATTCTGAAGCCAGGCTCAAGACGTTTTCCATCTATCGATGGAATCCCGACAAGCCGGAGGAGAAACCGTACTCGCAGGACTATAAGGTTGACTTGAACAAGTAAGATTAACTATTTTTATCATATTTTTGTACTTGTAGTTCCTTGCACTGATTTACTTCTCTCATACATAATAATTCAGATTTATTGCATGAAAATTATAATTGACCATAATTAGATGGTGTTGGCTTACATTACGGTCTTGGCAGGCCTATGGGTATAAACACGAGCATGGTTATAACACTTCCTGTGTTTCCTTAACAAGATTGCCTTATAACATTTCCAGCAGCAGACCCCAGGGATAAAGAATTTTTTTAAATTTATTTATTTATTTATTTATTTTGCAGGATATTTGCAAAGAAAATAAAGATGTGAAGAGAAAAATACAATTGCATTGAGTACAATACATTCCACATAAAAGAGAATAGAAGAGAAATTTTGGCAAAATTACAAATAATAACACCAAAGCAAAAAAGAAAATATATAGTAATGGGGAAAAAATATTAAAAGTCTTATGTTACTGATTAAATAAGAATAATAATAATTATTATTATTAATATTATTTATTGTTATTGTTTACCCAATTTAAGTTTCCACTTATTGATCTGCTTCTATATAATATAGTATCATGCAAAAAGATATGTATCAAATGTGAATTTAAATTGATTTAATGTTTAACTGGTAACACCTTCCACACATCCACCACTCTATTGCACAGTGCATGTTTCCATTGATTCTTCTGGAAGGGAAGTAAGTTGTCATCGTTGCCGCGAACCTGAACAACCTGGAAAAACGTGAAAAGTCAGGAGATTTGTTGGGACCAGGAAAAGTCATGGAATCTTTTTTAAACCCTGGAAATTTTTTGAATCCGATGTTTTTCGTTGAAGTCCGTGTTGTACGACGTCTACATTTTTCGTTTCAGCAAACTTATCGACTATATACAGTATTTATACGACTGTATCATGACTTTAATTTCGTTGGGGACTTTTAATATTGTGAACTGAGTTTACTATATTTATAATCGTTATATACTATATTTTACTTTTTTTTTAATTGTTCTTTCCTACCCTGATCTATTGACTGGAAAAATTAAAGTTTTGCTCTGGAAACCCGGGAAAAATCAGGGAATTCCAGTTGGAGAATTTCGTGGCAATCATGGTTGTATAACACGGAATCATGCACATACCAAGTATTAATTTCAACTGTTTGAATACATAATCTTCTAAGGGTCTATTACACTCAGCTTAGTTTAGTACTTATATTATTATTTTATAATTTATTTTTTTGAGCTCTGAATTAGGATTTAGTGTAAACAGGTTGCAAAAGGAGAAAACCATAAAATAAATAAATCAATAAATATATGTAAATAAATAAGAAAAAAATTATAGATATAAAAAGGTAATCAATTTTTCGTAGTATAATATAAATAATAATTTTATATCCGTACAGATGCGGTCCCATGGTACTGGACGCCCTGATCAAGATAAAGAACGAGATAGACCCCACTCTGACGTTCAGAAGGTCGTGTCGCGAAGGCATCTGCGGTTCTTGCGCGATGAACATCGGAGGCACCAACACTCTGGCTTGCATCAGCAAGATAGACAGCGATTTGAATAAGAGCGCAAAGATCTATCCCTTGCCGCACATGTACATCGTCAAGGATCTCGTGCCGGACATGAACAACTTTTACAATCAGTATCGCAGCATCCAGCCATGGCTGCAGAGGAATGACGGCAAGAAGGTCGGCACGCAGCAGTACTTGCAGAGCGTTGACGATCGTAAAAAATTGGTACGAGAAAATCGGCTATATTCGGCCACATAGAACTAGGGACCAGCCGGTGGTGGGTCGAATGTTTTGGTAACCCTTTTTTTATTCCACAGGATGGTCTCTACGAGTGCATTTTGTGCGCTTGCTGCAGTACATCTTGCCCGTCTTACTGGTGGAACGGAGACAAGTACTTGGGACCCGCTGTTCTCATGCAGGTTTGATATATAATTTCAAATACATCAATTATATTTTTTTCGTAAAACAAAAAAAAAATTACATTTTAATGCCAGAGTACTCAAAATAGTCTAAAACGTGCGGTTTTTAGCTGGTGTCCGGATGTAAGTGTATGTGTGCATGTGTGATAGACTTGCATTATTTAAAACGACTGCAACTCGGAAACGGCTTCAGATATCGAGTTGAAATTTGGTACACTGTTAGAGTGGCCACGTCTCTTCCCTCGGTGCAGTTTTCATGAAAACTGAGGCCCGTTTCGAGATTTCACGCGGTTTTGCAATATTTTTAAAAAGGGTGTGGCAGCTTCAACTTTAGTAAACTTACGTTAAGAGTAAAGTGACACAGATTTGTAACAAATATGCGGTAACTTTTGACCGTTTCAATTTTAGGAGATGTAAACATTTTTTAATGTTACGAAAAAAGGTGCAATTAATTGGCACATGGCTTCCTCATTGATTATAATTTTGCGCATGGTTTCCTCTATGAGGAAGCCAAAAATCGACCAGCGAACTTTCTCATAGAGAAAGTGACGCTCAAAATTGTAATAAATGGGGTAGCCATGTGCAAATTGCTTTGCACCTTTTTTCATATAGGTACAGTGAATCGATAGTTTTTATTTGTTTCGTGAAATATGACTGTATCTATCTACATCTATGGATTTTCTTGCAGGCCTACCGGTGGATAATCGACTCGCGTGACACACAAGCAGCCGAGCGTCTAGACAAGATGCGAGATGCTTACTCGGTCTATCGTTGTCATACAATTATGAACTGCACGCGCACCTGTCCAAAGGTAAATTTCCGCTCGTACATCATCGGACTATCGTCTTATTTTACTGGAGGGAAATTAATAATGTTGAAACGTATCTCTCAGGGTCTGAATCCTGGTCGGGCAATCGCCGAGATAAAGAAACTACTGGGTAACGTAATTCAAAAGGAAAAGCCAGGTCTGGACACAACGGCGTTGCATCACTGAACAATTTCGCGACACAAGTGATACTTATATAGGTGGTGTATCATAATCTTCCCAATGACTATTGGTTAGCTCATGATACCGTTAAATAATATTTACTACTGTCCTTGGAGTAACGAGAGGTAAATAATGAATAAAACTTTATAGCGAATAGAATCGATTATGTGAGAAAAAATGAAACAAGTCTTATATCTTTTTCACAACTTCGTTTATTTTAAACTTCGTCGTACACGCGAACTATATATTTTTTTTGATTATCTCGTTTATGCACACGTGTCTGTGTGTACGTGTGTACGTGTGAGAGAGATTTTTTTATTTTTAATCTTTCGACTCTATTAGACTTACGATCAAGACTCGAATAAACTCGAATAAAGTAGGCAAGAGATATGAAAAATCGAGTAAACGACGAGAGTTTGTGGTTTTTCTTTCTTTTTTTTTCTCAATTTCACAACAGATAAACGTCGTTGTACTTCATTTTTATCACAATACGAATGATATATTTTTGTGCGATTCTTTGATTAATAGAAGATTAATTATTGTATCCGTGCGACGTATGTGTTTTCCTTTCTCGACAATCTTTAAATTTTCCACCGGACGCAAAGACGTATACAGCGCGGATATCATCGAAAAATAGTACACAGTATAGGAAAAATATGAGTTCTCGTTATTGTTCGTATTATGAATGGAATCAAAAAAGAGTGCATGCTATTTTTTCCGAGTGGTACTACGAAGAGTACGTGATTAATTTTTGTATGAAGAAATATCCTGGGGTATTCAAGTCGACGGTGGATCCGTGTGGGCCAAGCGAATTCTTGCCGTCTCACGCGAACGATTGTGAACCTCAGCTGTGCGAAATGTTATGCCAAAGATGTCCTCATGATATCTGTTCTCGTCCTGAGACAAAGAAGGTATTATAATTATCACTACTCTCCTCTTCGGACAAGGGTGCGAAGAATTTTTCGACATTTTCCGATTATAAAAATTTAAGGGGCTTACGCGCAAAGTGAGCATGTAAGCTTCGACTTCCTTGTCCAACATCCGCCCGTGAGTTTGAATAATCTGCTTCAAGGTTTGATAAACATCCTCGGCCATCGTGCAATCACCGCAAACGTAAAAGTGTCCCTGCTCGTTGAACAACATATTGAAGATTTGCAGGGACTCCTCTTGAATCAAGTGCTGCACGTACGTCTGACGAAAAAATTGAATAAATTGAGTAAATGTTTTCCATATAAAAAAAATCGTACATATTAAAAACCGTATAGATTGAAAAATCGTACAGATTGAAAAATCGTACAGATTAAAAAATCGTACAGATTGAAAAATCGTACAGATTAAAAAATCGTACAGATTGAAAAATCGTACAGATTGAAAAATCGTACAGATTGAAAAACCGTACAGATTGAAAAATCGTACAGATTAAAAAACCGTACAGATTAAAAAATCGTCCAGATTAAAAAATCGTCCAGATTAAAAAATCGTCCAGATTAAAAAATCGTCCAGATTAAAAAATCGTCCAGATTAAAAAATC
>JAPYZC010001680.1:0-17934 GCA_030522665.1 Ichneumoninae sp. A BG-2022a | reverse complement strand
CCTCATAGAGGAAGCTATAATTAAAATACAATTTTCACAACAAAAAGTATAGAAAAATCGTGTGCAAATTACTTTTCACCTTTTTCGTAACATAGAAAACGTCTACATTTCATAAAAGTAAATCCGTCAAAATTGACCCCAGAATTTATTATAGGATATCGCAAACTGAAATTTGCGGATTGCGTCGTTTTACGTCAATTTTTATTCTATTCCGCAGCGCTGATTACAATACTATAACTCATTTTACTCTTTGCGTGGTGTTTGATTCAGAAATTCAGATCAATTGGCATTGTGGGAATTTGAAAAGTTTCATTTTTGAAAAATTGAAAATTTTCGAAATCCCAGAAAATTTAAACGATTGGATCAATGTTTACCAAATTTAATACGAAACATTGTACCGTGTTTTTCATATATATAGCTAAATGATAAATCCGGACGCCAGCTAAAAATCACATTTCTCGACGTTTTCGACAATTTTTAGTACGCTGACATTAAAATCTCGAAAAATTTTTTTTCACGAAAATATAGCTTCCTCCATGAGGAAGCAAAAAGCTACAAATTATGAAAATAATATCATGATTCCGCGCCTATTAGGGTTGGGTAATGAATTTACCGATATAGGGCAGTTGTTCGGTGTCACCCACGACACTTTTAGGTCCGCTCAATTTCTGCGAACGCGGCTTTAGCTGATAATAGCTAAATTCTAATTCAAATGTATATAATTGTTATGAGTTTACTACAGATTGTACACTATTTGCACATGTATATTGTTATAAAAAGAGCTTCACCCCTATATAATACAATAAATAAAAATAAAGGAACAAGTAATAAAATCATAAAAAAAACACATAACCGAGAAATATCAGAAGCGTAGAGCGGGTTAAGGATAAAAGCGTAACGCAATGAAACTTTCTTTCGGGTCGGCGCGCCGCTGTTGACTCGTTAAAAAAGAAAATAATAATAACAAAAAACAGTGTAATTATATCTTTTCGTCGGAGGATAAACCGCTCTCGAAACCGAAGCCCGTGCAGCCTCGGTGTGTTTAATGAAACATGAATTTTTCGATATTGGAGAGTAGTCGTCACGTCGTTAAAGTTTTCAGCGCGTTAATTGTAAAGAATCGGATGGTCCTGCGATTCTTCACGGAAATCTCTATTTTCTCCGTGGCTCGGCGATACGAGGCCACGGTGCATTTCTGCTATCATGGTTCTATGGTCAAAGACGAATTCGGGCATTACGGCTGCGATCGGCGATGCTGCTTCGGTACAGGGGCGATTACTACGCTCCGGTGGAAGCGGCGCCGGTCGCGATTGTCGTCGCTGCACCGCGAGAGCAGAAATTCGCTTCCACCGATTGGAAAATCCAGTGCGTGAGAAAGGAAAAAAATAAGGAAATCGATGAGCCAAGTAGTGAGCAGCGTGTCAAATAAAAAAACTCTGCAAGTTAAATCCTCCACACACTCTAAAAAAAATCATACGAAATGTAATGAACTGGTAGTGGAAGCTTTTATGATTAAGCTGGAATATTAAATTTCATGTACAATTATGATGAAAAATTAACGTGCAGTGTATCAAAAACTTTAGAAATACTTTACTTTTAATAATTTAAGACCAAAGTGTACAGTGTATGTAAAACATTTGTTATATTCTAAAGCCATAAAAGACAAGAATGGCTAAAATAAATACTTTTAATAATTTACTTTAATTTCACTGCATTAGTCCATTCATTTTTCATCACAATGGTACATCAAACTTAATATACCAGTTTTTGCATAAAAACTTTCAGTCCGTTTAATTAAATTTACCATTTTTTTTAACAGTGCAGATCCAGCAGACCCATGTGTGGCCTTTTAGGCTCAAGAACCAACCCCGAATAAAGAGATCGAAAATTGTACTAGAAAAAATGTAATATTGGAATATATCGAATGATCACTTATCACTTATATAAAAAGAGCTTAGCCCGTACATGTACATAGATAAGTAAATAAATAGGTGCACCAAGCCAGAGCTCTACGGAAAGACGTTGGTTCCGACGAATCCCAATTCCTCAGGAACTCCGTCGCCCACTTCGTTCCTCGCACTCTTCAATTCCGCTTCTGTGCCCCGCCGTTGCCGGTGTGTCGCCGTGTCGGCATCTTTGACCCGCTTTCTCTTTTCCCACCCGATTTGTCTCGTGCGGACATGCCCGTAAACCACATCCACGAGTGCGCCTCGCGCGAAGTGCCGGAGTCGCAGTTTTCCTCAACCAGCAAATTCGCATCTCTGCGGCCGCCCGTGCGCGCGCTCGCGATTGTCAAGCCGTTTTTAATGCTTTGCCGCTCTATTGCCGAGGAAACCACACGCCGACTGTAAAACGCACGCGTGCGGTGCGGTTGCTCTGCCTCGTGCCGGATCCAACTCTGGACCACCCGGACCACCCACCCGGACGACGCGAAACTCACCGACTCTCGCAGCTCGGATGTCTCCGTGTATCGGGAACTTTCGGATTCCGTCGCGCCGCACGGATAAAAAAAAATTGTTGCGACAACAAGAATTTTGTTACCATAACTGATTTACCTTGTTAACATAGGGACAACAAAATATTTTGCTGCGGCAGCAAATATTTTGCTGTGACAACAAATATATTGCTGCGGCAGCAAATATTTTGCTGTGACAACAAATATTTTGTAGCGGCAGCAAATATTTTGCTGTGACAACAAAAATTTTGCTGTAGCAGCCAAATAATTTTGCTGTGACAACAAAAATTTTGCTGTAGCAGCCAAATAATTTTGCTGCCTCAACAATAAATTATTAACGATCTACATTTTGTTAGAGAGACAGAACAATTTTTCTCCGTGCGGACGTTTGGGTGGGACTGCGACGGTAACGAGGAAAAACATTGCACGCGATTGTCTACGCATATCCTGCTTCCTCTTTTTCCTCGGCTTCCACGGGTGCACGCGTCGTCGCGCGGTGTCTCTTGCGCCGCCGACAGAATGAGGAGAGCTGGGTGGCTTCGCGCACCGGGAAGTAGGTCGTCGCCGAGAGTAGCGCGCGAGCGCGAGATTCCCTCGCTTCTCTCTGCGGAGAGTATCTCGACTCGTGCATGTCCCGATGAGATACCTCGAGGTGGGTTGCGTTGCGAGAGTTCTCGAAGATCGTTAAACATCGTCGGCCGTATCGGGACGGTCGGCCGATCGGGAGGCCAGGCGAGACGATCGGATTGATCGGGTCGCTCGCGTCGCTCGATCTTTTCGAGGCACACCAACAAATCATCCACAAAAATTTTTGGACCCGAATAAGGAAAATACGAAAATTAAGATCCGGGACCCAAATTTGTTCTACGCGATACCTCGGGGTGGGAATGGGAATGATCGATCCGTACGCGGCGCGATCGGATCGATCGAAAATTGGAGGCTCGCCACTCGATTGTCTCGAGGAATACAAAAAAAAATGTTTGATAGGAAGAAAAAAAAATTAGAAAATACGGGACAAAAATATATTCCGCGCGATCCCTCCGGGTTTTAGGTGGGTCGTACGGCCCAGCTCGCGGGATTCGGAGCAGACCGTTTTCCCCCCGGCCGTGTATAGCCATGGTGTAACACGTTCGTGCAACAACAAAAATTATTCATTTGACGGGCACTCCACAAATAAATATTTATTTGCTTTAAGTAGATATGTATTTAATTTAAGTAAATATATATTTCATTTAAGTAGACATGTATTTAATTTAAGTAGACATATATTTCATTTAAGTAAATATGTACTTAATTTAAGTAAATATTTATTTGCGGATGCCCGTAAAATAAATTATCTTTCTGAATGTGGGCTATACCAAGACTTCTCGACGATCGTTAAACATCGTCCGCCACATCGGAAAGGTCGACCGATCCGTAGGCGGCGCGATCGGATCGATTGGAAATTTTTGTCTCGCCGCTCGATTTTCTCAAGGGACACCACAAAACCCTCCAAAAAAATATTTTATCCCGAAACAAAAAAAAAATAAGAAGATGAAGACAAAAATTTATCCCCGCGATCCCTGCGGGTTTAGATGGGTCGTGCGGCCCAGGTCGCGAGGTTCGGAGCGATGCGGCGCCATAAATTCAGAAGCAATTCGTCGGACCATTTTCCCCTCGTCCGTGTATGTCCACGGTGTTGTCCGCCTCCCGGTACCGAACCATCCCGGGGGACCGACCATCCTCCGGTGCGAGCAGAGTCGAGTTTCTGAATAATTCGCAACCGTCCGCAAAGGTTCCACTCCTTTGGGCGAATTAGTCAAGTGGAAAATGTATGTTTCAGTAGGTTGTTCCGTGGGTATTCGTGTATGAAACCCAGTAAACGTGCACCCGAGAGTCCTTCGATGGCGACGTGTTTGTACGGTAAAACGAACTCGAGACTTGCACGAATGTGTTATATACACGTATAAAATACACATGATACATACGTATAAAATACACACATATATGTCGTATATCTGCGTATAATAGTCGATTCGGCATGAAACAGTGTGGCATGAATATCGGTATCGGCATAATTATCGGGGGTAGAGGCCGTTGCGAAACGTTTCGAGAAAACTAACCGATCGACGGAACGCGCCTCGGAGAACCTCTCGGTGTATCGCTCGCGGTGATTACCGGTGCGCGTTCACCGTCGCCTGACGCGAGTCATGCTCGTCGAACACTCGAATTTCTCGTTCCGTGAAGGCATCGAGGAGTCGCCCCGCGGGGACGAAATACTCGACTATCGGCGGCAAATGCGCCCGATGGCTCGCGAAGAATTTCGAAAGTCTCGGACGAGGCCGCGGACGAAGAGGAAGACGAGAATGAATTTAACGTGGCTGGGATTGCCGACACTCCCGGTATCGAAAATCTTATTGATTCGGAGATTAACTTCCTTCGCCGTAGGTTATTAACGCAGGTGTGTTATAGTCAATGTCGAGTGGAGAGGAAAAAAAATACCGTCTTGCGAAGAGGTCGCGAAATCGTGTTTTTTGTGCTTATTAATAATACATACGATGATTTAATGACCTTTTCACTTATGAAACATTTATATAGTTGCACATTAATATATAGACATATATATTAATGTGCTATTATTATTAAGGCGTCATCAATAGGAGTTTTTCAGCCCTGATATAGTAAATTATGACACTAGTGCGATAAGGCTTTTTCTGAAGAGTGCTGCAATCACACGAGTTCAGAAAGTTTTTCGCGCCAGCATCGCACAAAATTTCACTTCGCAAGGTGTGAAAATGAGGGTGGAGCACGCGAGGCGTGTGTAAAGTTGCCACTTTCGCACCTAGTGTAATAACACTATATTACACTGAGAAAAAAAATCATTCAACATGAGAAAAAAATTGACTCAACAAAATGAGCTCTTACGGGTGGCGGAATACATTTTTTGTTGATCGAGCCAAATTATTGTCGTAGTAAGTAAAGAAACATTTGATTCGACGGCTTGTTAGTTCGATCAATCAACCATTCCTTTCGATCAACCAAACATTTGTTTCGCCACCCGTAAGCGCACATTTTGTTGACTCAATTGATTTTTTTTTCTGTGTGTACGATACTGGTGCGAAAAAACTTTTTTTTTTACAAGTGCGACTTTACAGCATGAGCCGAAGGTGAGTGTTATTACGTTAGTAACACCTGTGTGTTATAGAGTGGATTTCGAGTGGAACGAAAAAACATCCGCTTGCGAAGAGCTCGCGAAATCGTGATATCTTTTTTTCACTCTCGCCGGATTCCGAGAACACTCGCTAATTTCGGAATGAGAAACACAATCAAGCAATTTTGGTGTTATACCGACCGATGGTATGGTCAATTTTCTCCTGAACTCAATGAATCCAGGGAAACAAGACTTCCCGACCGGACATGAGAATATGCAAAGGCTTTATTGAAATCACGACGGTGTGGTCTGACATCGTGCACCGTGCGAGCGAATTTGGATCCGCAGATCGCGTGACCATGTTTTTACGCAAAGCGAGTCTAATCGACTGTTACGTGTCTTTTCTCTTGCAGCACAACATTCCCACAACTCAGTCGACCACCGCCGAGTCCGGTTAGCTGCGGCAATTAAACATTTTTTTCATGCCCGCCACACTCGTTCACCAGCGGCGGCGAACAAGATTTCTGTATTCGCGTTTTAACGCTGCGAAGTGTAAATTGAATTTGGTATTGCGATCGAGCGGCATTTTCCGTCCGAACTCTGTCCGCCGGAGCGAATCGCCAGCCGTTTCAATAGTGAATGCGCTATGGATGACAAAATCACGGGAACCAACGGGCATTATTGAGATATTCCATCCACGTCGCAAGGAATCTGACGTCCCACGTCGATCGAGAGGAAAACGTCCAGGGGTAGTTGCGCCTATAGTCGATGGAAGCGCGGAGGCAGAGCAGTGCGGTCGCAGCGACGGTACGATCGACGACCTGATTGCGCCACTGATAATACGAAAGTGAGCACAATATTGGAATAGCAAGCGGATCCGGGCAAGTTCGGATGCACGTGGCGCGCATGCCAAGCCTATCCTGTCACTCCAGTTCGAGTCCGTACGCGTTGCTTATTAAATCCGGTGTTCGACGATAACACCCAGAAAAAAGTCTATCAAAACCAATTAAAGTTTATTAAAATCAAGTAAAATTGATTAAAACCAAAGAAAATTTACTAACACCAAATAAAGTTTATTAAAACCAAGTAAGATTTATTTTGAACAAACAAAGTGGCTTATTTGGATGTGGAGCTTAATAGAGTTTTATTGAAATTTAATATATTCATGGATCTAATCGTACATTCATCTCCATTCAATTTTATTTCATCGAAACGAATCAATAAATTCTTAAAGTATTTTTTCTGCATTGAACATTATGTCTCATTATATCGATATTTAGATATTCGTTCAAAACCACATTTTGCGAACATTTTTTCGAATCAAATAAATGATTTATTCAATGGAAATAAATACCTATCTAAGGTGCTGTGTTCGCCGAGCGATTCCTAATCGCCCAATAAACTATCTTGTTACCCCGTAAAAATCAGCGTAGCCATGCTTTAAATATACATTTTTAAAATTACAGGCAAAAATATCCTCGAGTCAAATAAAAGTATAATAAATTCCAATAAAAATTATTCCAATGTCCGATTTTATTGATACTTAATAAAAAAACATTTCTGGGTGAAATCCGAATAGTTTCGGTGGTGTGCGACAAGCGACAAATCCCACTATCGCACCTCTTGGCCGTCTCTAGTGTGAATTACGAGCTGCACCAGCGGTCGTACCGTAATTCACGATTCAGACGGGAACATCGCAGCCCGTAATGCTCGACCGTACATCGGTCAAAGTCAATTAAACTGTCGTTATCATCGACGTCGGGAGGCGCTAATGTGATTAGCGAGCCAAGAGAAACTCGAAGCTACGCGTTCCGCGTGTTGATCGTGCGAGGAACCGCAACTATAGCGAGATTGACTGCAAACCCGAGGGACTTTTTTTTGTGACGCAGTACACGATCCGAATTGATACGATTTCGATGAGCTTCCAGTGCCTGCACAGTACGGAGTCATACGGGAGCAAGAAGAATTTTGGGTCAAAAGTAAACCCGTTCGCGAAATACCGGTTTGGTTGAGGGACCGCAGACGAACAGCCGAGCGGTTACTCACCGGGGCTCACTGGCTTTTACCGTTTCCCACCGAAATATTACCCACCTCACGGGGTCAAGGAAACTTTCACGACACATTCTTTCCATAAATGACGCCCGTGCATTCATGAGAGAGAGAGCCTCGCCGCTGTCGCGCCGGTATCTTTCGACGGTGACACATATATGAGTGAAGTGCCCAAAATTCAGATTCTTTCCGAAGGCTCCGCCGAACCAAAAGTCGAACTGACAGATGCTCAAAAGTGTTTTTTTTTTTTGTACAAATAAAGCATTGTTTTGTTAAACGATTATTTGCTTCATTAGATTCAAAAAATTGTTATTTGTGTCACACGGTGTGAAAATGGGGGTTTCACGCACGCTAAGCGAGTAAAATAATAGTATATTACGCAACTAGTGCGAGAAAACTTTCTCTGACGAGCGTGAGTTTGCAGCATGAGCCGACGGCCAGTGTTGCAATCACACGACTAAAATATGTGGTAACTCAACTTTTTTAAAATGAAAATGATTTGTTCACTTTTCAGAATACGTATGAATTTTTTCAGATTATTATCTTTATTTTGGCTTTTGCACATTTTTCCATGGACAAAACAAGAAAAATCAAAATAAAGATAAAAATCTGAAAAAATTCATACGTGTTCCGAAAAATGAACGAATCGATTTTATAAAAAAAAAAATTTGAGTTACCACGTATTTTGATGAACAACTTTTTTCAACAATTCGTTAATAACATTTTGAAATCATTATTATGTAAAATTAGTCTTTTCAATGCCTACAATAAGTATGGATTTTTTTTAGATTTTTATAACATTGGGAAGTGTTTGCAATTCTTGCCCGAATTTCTCGAATTTAGGCGGAATGAATACCACTCGCTCCAACCTCCTTAAGAAAACGTTTTTCGACCGAGTATCGTACAAAATTTAATTTCACGAGGTGTGAAAGTGAGAACTTTACGCACGCGAAGCGTGCGTAAAGTTCTTACTTGGTGTGAAAATTGCGCAAAACCGCAATTTTCACACCAAGTGAAATAAACATGTTCGTTGTGCCAGCCAAATAAAACCTTTGAACGTATGTCACCGCGCCTCGGTCAATTCAACCATTTATTTTTTGAGAAATGCATCAGCGTTTTACAGCCGGCGGCTTGATCGAGGGATCAAGTTCACAGCGTCGAGGGGGCAAAGGAAATTAAATGCGCGGCTGCAAAAACGGACGGGAATGTGTGGAGGTGGCGGGAGAGCAGGTACGTTCACCTTGGACTTGAGACTTTGGCCTCGTGCTAGAGGGGGAAAAGGGGTCGAATGTGGGGCAGATCACACGCTTCTCGTCTCGATGTGTGTTCCTTTGCTCCGCTACCAGCTGTCTGAGATACGAGCCATCGCGCGCATCGTCACAGCCCCACGACCCCCCCCCCTCCCCCTGCCCCACGGGACATTTATGAATTCAGCCTCTGGTGTCTCTCGAACACGGACACACCGACGACTGGTAT
This sequence comes from Ichneumoninae sp. A BG-2022a, assembly GCA_030522665.1. Taxonomy (NCBI): domain Eukaryota; kingdom Metazoa; phylum Arthropoda; class Insecta; order Hymenoptera; family Ichneumonidae; species Ichneumoninae sp. A BG-2022a. Next base: position 8,824 of record JAPYZC010001680.1, on the reverse strand, counting down.
TCGTGACTTTCTATATGAAATCGCGCATAATTAACCTCTTGACAATGCCACTGATGAGGTCTTCGGCGGACACTTTTTTTCGCCAGCAAAATCGCATTGATCGATTCGACGAGAGAAGCAAAAACTGTTCTTTTGTGATTACCAATTTTGTACGTATGATTTTCGGGCAAAACACCCGTTGGATTCCATCATTTTTTTTTACCACCAGTTTTGTATCATCGAATTTACCGTTCTCGGGTGGATGAAAATAGTTTTTACAAAGTCACCGATGGGGTCTTCTTCAGATACTTTTTGTTCTTGGAGAAGAAACCAAATCTGTTCTCTCGCGATTGCCGATTTCGTACGAATGATTTTAGTCCAAAACACCCGTTGGATTCTATAATTATATTTTTTCAGACCACCAGTTCTGTATTATCGAATTCACCGTTATCGGGTAGACGACGAGCCTGTGGGTAGTGATCGGTTCCGGATCGCCGGCGGACGTACGTGGCGTTCCTAAACCGCTCGGTGACCACGGCAAAGCTGCTCGCACACGAAACTACGTACGGAGCACAGACATGTCGTATTCACACACAACCGTGATCGGCCGATGCTTGCGCATTGGCGTCCGACCGGTTCATCTGTGTGACAAACTGTATGCAAACTGCATACGCTGTTTCACATGCGAGGACCCTAATGCTGCTCGCACATAACCAGATAAATAATTTATTTGAAGCGTGACACGCAAATAATTATTTATTTAAATCAAAGAAACAGTTATTAATTCAAATAAATATTTATTTTGATTAAATGTATATTTTTTGGCGGAGCGCTCGTCAAATAAATTATTTTTTTAGGTGCAGGGACCAACGTGCGTAGTTTACTGCATGTTGCGTAAGCGTCAGCCAACCATTGTTCTAGCGACCGCACCCAGAAAAATAATTTATTTGACGGCCACCGTTTATTTGGCTTAAGTTAAATATTTGTTTGATTAAAATAAATATTTATTCCTTTTGAGTAACTATTCACTGATTTTAAATAAATATTTCTTTAAATCAAATAAATATTTTACTTAAAATCAAATAAATGGTGGCCGTCAAATAAATGATTTTTCTGGGTGCGGGCCGTCCGTCTTAAATACGTAGTTTCGTGTGCGAGCACCTTAAGGCGTGGAGAGCTGCATAGGACCGAAGCCGGAAGCTCACGTACCATCTCTGACTGGTATCGCATACGAGCTTGTGTGTGCTACACCGGTGTAAGAACAGTGTCACACATGTATCTCCGATTGTCAAGGTATGGAAAAAAAACACATGTGTCCACTGCGCCGCGGTGCTCCGCTGCACTTGGCACCCGAGAATCAGAGTGCATGCACGCGGTCGTCAAGCAGTGCACTGGCCGTGCTGGAGCTGGACGATGCGGGGCTTTAACTGTAAATCTGACAGGCGATCAGCAGAGTAACTGCAAAAGCGGAGCTTCTCACAGGCTTCGGTAGAGAATAACGTCACATCGCACGGGAACGGCGAACCGATGCAGGAACGTCGGACGAAGAGCGGCGCGATGCACTTGCACCGAGCTGCATCGATTGGAACGAAGTCGATGTGCAATTGGAGGCAGTGGGTGTAGTGTCTAGCTCTGCCGTCTGCCGACGATATGGAGCTATACATTAAAAATGTACGCAAGTTAGAGCTACGACGCAATCTTTTTTTTTTTTTTTCTTAACGGGTGGGTTTTCGAAAATTTTTATATTGAGTAAAATCAATAACCGGGCCTCAATCCTCATGAAAATTGCTCCGAAGGAAGAGACACGACCACTCTACTAGTGTACCAAATTTCAAGTCGCCATCTCAAGATGGTACAGAATTATAGTAATTTTAAACGATGAAATGCTGTCCCACACACACAAACACTTACGCCTACACACATATACACACACGCATCCACATACATCCGAAATCCAGCTAAAAATTGGATTTCTCGACGTTTCAGACTATTTTAAGTATGACATTAAAATCTCGGTTTGTTTTTTGTTTTTGTTTTTTTTTTTTTTTAACATCGCCTCCTCTATGCGAAAGTAAAGTGTATCGGGTATCATCGAAACGGGACATCCGAGTCTTCGCCGAACGGCGAGGCCTGATCGGCATTGCGAATCGTCGACTCCGACTCCCGCCCATGGAATGTCTTATCTATGTACACGTAACAGTTAGCGCTGTGATAGTGTACGGTGGAACGTGTTTATAGCTCATGTGAGCGACGGAGCCAGAGGATAAGTATATAAGAGCCACATATGTGGACTAGGAATTATGTCGGTGCGCAAGGTGTATCTAGCTGGTAGCGGGCCGAGGCCGCAATCTGGTTCCTCAGCTACGTACGGCGTATACGCCATCGAGTATCATGTGAATTGCAGGTGCGGTATCCACGTTCTTGACTCTCAGCTAACCGCTCGACCGGATCTCATCGTAAGACAATCGCTCGAGCAACGGCTCGTTTTCCGAGGATCGGGAATTATGGTTTATGCGGTGGTTCAAAATAGTTGTCGCTCTTCGGCCGATAGCGACGATGCGGCTCGGCCTTGACCGAGAAATCATCTTTGGCTGTGAACGATTATGACATTGACGAATGAAAAACCTTCCCTTGTTTGACGGTTCGATCGCAGAATTCAGAGACCGATTGCTCATTTTTTTCCGACTGGTCTGACACCAAAATTAACTAGGTTAAAATTAGTCAAGCATTTCTATCAAAAACTGCGTGTTTACTTTGCTCTGTTTGCGCATGCAACCTCTCATTTGCTTGTTTTTTTTATACACTATATAATTTTGTTTTATTTAGTCTTATCATTATTTTCTCATCTTGGTTCATATTCTTGTTTTCACCTACTTTATCCCACTAATTTCGGTGACTTACTTTTTGACACTCTTCGTATAAAGGTACATGCCCATGTATTATGAAAAAAGTTATATATATTAATGAATATAATATATATGAAAAAACGTTATATGGAGAAGATGAACATTTAAGTGCATTTAAAATTGATATTTAAAATTGTGCGGCGCCATTAAAATAACATTTTACATCGTCCACCTATAGTGACAAATTTCTGCAATTTATAAGCGATCGATCTTTCTCAAATTGTTAATTGAGCGATGCGTTTCTCATCGTCGTTGTAATTTGGCCCAGCCCGTTACTAAATCATCAAATAAATAACTAAACAAATAAAGAATAAAAAAAAATACGAACCTTCGTGGATGGTTTTTGAAGGAAGGTGGCGATTCCGGCGCGAACCCTGTTCTTGACCCCGCGCACGGTACCCTTGGCACTTCTTATGGCTTCACGATCGAGAATCTTGTAACCGGCGAAAAACTCGTCGGTTTCCTTCTCCTCACCGGCACCCTTGTTATCCCCGTCCTCGTCGTCCCGCTGATGCTCGTTCAGATGAAACTTGTAGAATCTATCGTCGTCGTAAAGGTACTTGGTGCCATTTTTACGATTGTAGTTGGCGTAATAATCGGCAGCCGCGGTCTCCTCGTCGATTCTGTCCTGTTCCCTCTTGCGTTCCTCGTAGGTGCACTCCTTGACGACCGGCGACGCGACTCTTCCGTTAGAGAGGCCGGTCACGGGGCTGCGTACACGGGGCGTCGAGGACGCCTTCGACAAGGACGACGCCCCGGACGGCGACGGCGAGACGCTTGGCGATGTTCCCGTCGTCGAGCACGAGCCCGAGATAAGCTCGGCCATCGGCTCGGTCGCCATTTTACCGTTACCGTTATTTCTCTCGTTCATTTCCGCCTCACCGGTGCTGTTACCGTTCGTCACCTCGTCGACGTTGTTGTTGTTGTTCTTGTTGTTCTTGCTGTGATTGTTGTTGTCGTTGATGTTGTAGAATTCGAGCTCGCCGCTGAGACGCTCGACATTTTTTTCGTTGCCGATCGTCGTTTCCTTGACGAGTTTGGCGACGTCTTCGTCGGTCACGTGACTCTTGGACCGGGTGCTCTTGTCGGTGGTGGCGACGGGGGTCGTCGAACCGTTCGCCAGCGCGCCCTGCTGCTCGACTATCCTGGCGGCGAGTTCGCCGCTGTTGAGCGAGTCGCAGCTTATGTTGCTCTCGTTGTCGTCGCTGTCGACATCGGCGCCGCTGCTCGTCAGGCTACCGGTGCGATTGTGCTGGCCGACGACACCGCCGCCGACGCCGCTACCATTGCTGCCGACGCCGAGCAGAACGGTACTCGAGTTCTTCTTCTTGGGCAGCGGCGGTGGCGTACCGTCGAGGTCGCTGCACGTGCCGCTGTCGAGGGTGTCGCTGGGCGAACACTGACCGCTGGACATCACCATCGACGTAAGCTGATTCTGAAACGATCCGTAGTAGAAGCAAGCGGTCGTGCGGTTCAGCGATGTCGCGTTGACGCTGTCGGTCGCGCAGCGCTGCTGGACCATCTCGTCCCCTGGTTGATCCGGCAACTTCGGGCTGTCGGTCGTCTTCGCTCGGTTCTCCCGCTGACTGTGGTGCTCGACGATGTCGTTGCTTTTGCCGTTGAGGACACTTATCCGGACACAGCTCTCGGCGGCACTGGCACGATCGTTAGCGATGTTCCTCGCGCTCACCCTCGCGACATCGTCGCGCTTGGCGTGAAGACGCTCGTTCGATGTCGCCTCGTTATCACCGCTGATCGATCCGTTGCTATCGATTATTAATTTACCTATCGGGCTTCTGGCGTTCACCGTGGCGCCCTCCTGATCGGGGGCCAGCCGCACGGTCGATATCACCCTGCCGGTGTCCAACTCCGGATTGATCCTGATCTTCACTACGTGGTGCGCCGACTGCGTCTGCTGCTGCTGCTGCTGCGGGTGACGTTGACCGAGGACTGGCGTACTCAGCAGCTGTTGCTGCTTCGTCCCGTAGCCGTTCACCGTTTGGACTTCCGGGATGGATGTTCTCCTCCAGGTTGTCGGTGAATTCGCGTTGCTCTTCGCGGCGGCAACAGCGTTACCGGCACCGACGAATACCGTTGCTCCGGTGGCCTCCGAGGGAGGCTGCGAGGAGGTGGGGGCAATGCCCAGGATCGACACAGTCTGACGAAGGCCACCAGTTGTGCCGCCGTCCGCTGATCCAGCTTGAACCAGAAGAACGTCGCCGCTCTTGGTCGTCGTCTGCTGACGATCGCGCACTCCTCCGCCGCCGATCGTCAAGCTCTTTCCTGGCAACGGAGTCCGTACCATCATCGTGCTTATCTCCTCCATTGTTTATTTTTTCTTCTTCTTCTCCACTCGATCCTACTTCTTTCTACTCTGTATGTGCGTCACGCCGAGGGCATCTATACGTCTCACCGGTCTCCACCGTCTCTCTCGCCTTTCACTCGACGCCTCGATTCTTTCCGTTCGGAGACCCGAGTCAAGTGCGGCCTCTCGGTTTCTTCGTTGTCCCTCACCCGAATATCCTCTTCGCTTCCTGGCAATCGCGCCTCCGCGACATTCGAATCAGGTACATTCCTCGGGTGCCTCGAGCCAAGTCGCCCAAAATCCGGCGCGCGCTCCCCGATCACCGATAACCACCTTGGATCGCGATATTGTGAACTTATCGTCGATGTACTTTGATAGACCACTGAGCGAGGTGGCGGATGGGTAAAAAATAAAGAAGTCGAGCCGCAGAACTTTGCGACTGGTTACCTTGAATCAGTGATAACACGCCCGCTCACTGACAATGCTATCTCTCCGGTTCATCGATATCCAAGCAAACATCTGTTATCTCGTTGTTCTCTGCACCTCAAGCACCATGAATTCCTCAAGGACCGCGACGTATAACGACCCTCGACACCGGCCTCCGTATCGCACGGTAGTTTCCGTGTATAATGCGCACCCGTGCAACTAACCGTCCCTCTAATTAAGCCCAGTTCGCCGAGCAGACCTCGTTCCCGGCATTATTGAGAGAACCTCCTCAGCGCTTCGCCCCCTGCCAAAGTGTCCCTGTGCTCGACCACGTGTGTTTGCACACACCCGGCCGTGTTCTCCGCTCGTCGGGGCTCCTCTCGAGTTTCTCTGCACCGCTACCGGAGAACCGGCGACGGGACGCTGAAAGTCCTTGGGAGCAAACGCAGTCGGGAAACAGGACCGACCGCGAACCACGGGAAATCTGACTCAGCGGAGCGGAATGTCCGTTTCGCTCGAATACAAAAAAATGTAACCAAAAAATTCTCAAATGTGTTAGGAGTATCCGAGCCTCTGGTGAATCCCCTTCGATCGAGCCGGTTTACACATCGAGCCTCGTTTCGCTCGCTGGCCGAACCGCTTTTCTCGATCCTGCCGATCTCACGACGCTGCCCCGCTCTACTCCAGGTAATCCTTGAACCGGTCTCTGCCGTGTGCACTCATGGACCGGCGGCGCAGCTTCAGCGTCGAACCGGCGGTAGGTGGAAGACGAGCAGAGGTGCCGAGATGTACACGGAGAGAGAGGCTCCGATCTCTTCGGGTTCCCGCACTACCACTGTTTCGTCACACGGAGAGAAACTCTACCGTGCAGCACTCGACGCTACTGGCGTGTGTACATCGGCGAGGCAACCAAACAATAAGCGCGATGTCTCAGAGTGAAAAAAAAAAAAAAAAACAACAAACCCGGTAGTTATCACTCGCCGCACTCGCGGAACGAACTCAACACCGCGTACGAGACTGCATGCGCATGCACCGAGCGATGTATCAATGTCGTTATTGCGAATCTACGATGAGCTCGTGGATCTCAAAAAAAAAAAAAAAATCGACTGGCAACTCGCGCCTTATTATTCTGTGATTAGTGCCCGTGTTGCCTCCTGCTCGGCTGACTGGCGCTCGTTCGTTCGCAGCACGAGCCAGCGGTAACTGTACTGAGAGTTGTGCGGTGTCGGTTCGTTCTTCTGGGCTGTCGTGGCCCGGTGTGGTGGGGCGGGCGGGACGGGACTCACCGTGACGACGGCGGCTCTGAGGCCTCTCTCGGGTATAACGAGCCGTTCACGAGGAAGGCTCCGAGGGAACGGCTGGGGACCGGAGGAGAGAAAGAGGCTCCTCGCCGCGGAGAAGGAGAGAGTGGGGCATGAACGAAGAGAGACCGGTGGGGCCGCACGAAATGGGTCTTGTGTGGAAGGCGAGCCGAGGCAGCGGGAGACAACCGGAGGTGCTACCAGCGAAGGCAAACACACGAGCAGAACCCGGAGAGATAGCAGCTCTCGCCCAGACGCGGCTCGAGGCCGGCCGACGTGGCGTCCTCTGGCGAACGGCGCGGTAACGAGTTATCCGGTTTTACGACGCGCATTTAAATACTCGTTCCCCATAACGTTCGCCATCGACACGAGGCCGAACAGTACATGCAGTGGCAACAGTTCTGGACGGCGTGCATGCGAGCGCCGAGAGGCAACAGGTTGCGGGACATGGGTGTGCGCCAACACGCACGGGTCCAGATGGTGTGCGCCAATTCGTGTTTGACCCCCGCATTCCGAAGGTCTTCCGCGTGCAGGTTTCTCCCGATGTTGGTCGGGCCGAGACGGACCGAGGGAGCCGAGTCGGTGCCCGCTCGATGGTCCCCGTTGCCCCGGGCTACACCTGCCGAAAAATTTCACGGATCCGCCTCTCCCGGTCCCGGACCGGAGGGACCAGCTGAGGCGCTCTTCGTGGGCTCCGCGCGTCTGGGAACCGCGAGAAACAACCGCGTCTCGGTTCTCGCGCTTGCGCACCGCGGACGCACGACACGGAAGCGGATCTTCTTCGGATGTTCTCTTTATCCTTCTCTCTTTTTACTGCTCCCTACGCCGTTCGCCGTTCGCGAACGCCGATCCCGAGATATCAGATTTCTTTTCGCATGGATGATACTATCGTCAGTGTATCCAGCCTGGCGGCGAGCTTACCCGACCCGCCGGTAAATTGTGCCTGGGAATTTTCTTCCTTTATGACTTAGGACGAGAGGGGCGATAGACGCTTGCCATTTTTATGACTCGGCGAATACTGACGGAGATGACTGCGGCTCCCCGTGAGTCATCGGTCGTGGGCCGCTGCCGGCGTGCCGTCGATGGGAAAAGAGAGATTGTGTGTCTGGAGTTTTCTGGGCGGGGGACGAAGGAAGGTACCGGAAAGGTACGTATCTTCTTCCATCTTCACGTAACGCGATGGTAGTCTAGATACGATACAATTTTGGGAGAATCAAGGGTTTCTTTTGTAAAATAGGGTTGCCTTAAAAAAAAAAAATTCCGCAGTATTGGGGTGACTTACCTAGAGGATCATTTCACGTAGCGTAAAACTATATGCTGGGCGTCGTAAAAGAATGGATACAATAATAGCAATCACGTGATGTTAGTCTAAATATGATAAAATTTTGGAAAAGTCAAGAGTTTTTTATGTAAAAATACAATTTTCCTTAGAAAACAGTTTTCATAGTATTCGCCTGACTTGCCCAAACTTTACTTTACATAGCGCAAAACAATACGCTTGACGTTGCGAAAAGAATAAAATTTGGAAAAATAGATACAATAATAGCATTCACACGATGGTAGTGAAAATGCGATGAAATTTTTTTTATCATATTTTAATGTTCCACAGTATTCGTCTGACTTACTTAGAGAATAACTTTATATAGCGCAAAACGATAGGCTTGACGTTGCGAAAAGAATAAAATTTGGAAAAATATATACAATAATAGCAATCGCACGATGGTAGTCAAAATGCGATGAAATTTTTTTAATCATGTTTTTTCCCTTAAAATGGGTTTTTTCGTTAAAAAATGTTCCACAGTATTCGCCTGACTTACTTAGAGAATAACTTTATATAGCGCAAAACGATAGGCTTGACGTTGCGAAAAGAATAAAATTTGGAAAAATAGATACAATAATAGCAATCG
>JAPYZC010001679.1:0-19738 GCA_030522665.1 Ichneumoninae sp. A BG-2022a | reverse complement strand
TATTATGTAAAATTAGTCTTTTCAATGCCTATAATAAGTATGAATTTTTTCACATTTTTATAACATTGGGAAGTGTTTGCAATTCTTGCCCGAATTTCTGGAATTTAGGCGGAATGAACACCATTCGCTCCAACCTCCTTAACATGTGCGCATGCGCGGTACAATTTCATTACTCCCGCTGGAAGCTCTATTACTCCGGGGGGAATAATGGTCATTGGCGAAGATGACGATTTTGCGACGCAAGAAATGTGGTTATTTTAAAGAAATCGGAAAAAATATCGTATGTCCCAAGGGAGGAAGTGCATTTTTACCTCGTGTGAATTTCTGCCCTCTGTCCGCTCTGGCATCAAATTTCACACTCGGTGAGAAAACGCTCTTTCCTCCCTTGTGGGAGGATAATATACTATTTCTAGTTGTCCCTACCTCAACCTACCTATGACAACCCAATATTTTTTAAACTGGAATGTGTGTTCAGATGATTACGGTGAAAATTCCACTGTACATGGGCTACGGATCTGGTAAACCCAGAAAACCGAGAAAAGTCAGGGAATTTATTGGGACCTGGAAAAGTCAGGGAAAAGTCATGGAATTTTTTTGAAATCCTGGAATTTTTTTGAATCTGATGTTTTTCGTTTAATTCCATGCTGCATGACGTCTACGTTTTTCGTTTCAGCAAATTTGTCGACTATGCCGTGATTTCATTTTCGTTGGGAATTTTTAATATTGTGAAGCCAGTTTAATATATTAATAATTATTATAGATTGTAGTTTACATTTTAGTTTTTTTATTGTCCTGTCCTGCCCTGATCGATAGACTGGAAAAATTCAATTTTTTCTCCGGAAACCGGAAGAAGTCAGGGAATTCCAGTTGGAGAATTTCGTGGCAATCATGATTGTAGATAAACAAGTGTTTTAAACAAAATATTATCATCAGCCTCATAAGCTGGCTTGGGAAAATTCGAGAAGCTTCTGAATGTCCTGAATGACGCTCTGTATGCGATAAAGTACCGGGGTGAAAGGGTAAATTGTGCAAAAAATATGTCTCAATAAAATCCATCGTTTGGGTAAAAGTGGTGAATATGGAGAAAAAATGCCATGGCGATATCACCCGGCATTACTCGAGGGATGACTAACTTCTCTCATTGCCATCGTGGATTACCGTCTCGGAGTGAGCTTTGTCCAAATCGAATTTACCGTGCGACGGATTCTAGCACATGAGGTCGAACGGGTGTTTGTCACAAACGAATGGAAAACACGATGGAATACGAGGGAACGTAATTTTCCAAGGAATTCGCGTTCCGCGAGATAGGATTCTCGTGCGAAGGCGGACACGTGTAACCGTGTCGTGCGATATCCACGTGGGGCTCTTTTCTTGGAATCGGTCTAAGAATGTAGGAGGATTCATGTATATAGCATAGATGCGAGATACAGTGCAAAGCTTACAGGAACGTCTTTCTCTGTTCCATTCACTGCCTCTTGCTGGCTGTTATCGCATCAGTAGCGTTACAGCCCGTGGAGCTGTAAGAATCGGCACATTTACATCTCTACCACTCACAACTCCACCAGATGACAACTGTACTAGAAAACATCTCCCCCCAAACTACTCTACCAGAAAACATTTCTACGATATTAGAACTCTACCAACATCTCTACTACTGTATGATAAAAACTCTACCAGCGCGAATCAGTCGCCAACAACTCTGCCACACAACAGCTCTGCCACATAACAACTCTGCCACACAACAAGTCTGCCACACAACCACTCTGCCACACAACAACTCTGCCACCCAATAACTCTGCCACACCACAAGTCTGCCACACAACAACTCTGCCACCCAAAAACTCTGCCACACCACTACTCTGCCACACAACAACACTGCCACATAACAACCCTGCCACATAAAAACCTTGACACATAACAACCCTGCCACATAACAACTCTGCCACACAACAACTCTGCCACACGACAACTCTGCCACATAACAACTCTGCCACACGACAACTCTGCCACACAACAACTCTGCCACACAACAACTCTATTACATAACAACTCTGCCGGAAAAAAAATACTAGACTGTATTCCGAGTAGAGTTTTATTTCAAGTCTGGTGGAGTTTCATTGTGATTCTATTACATGTTTTTTTCCTAGTAGAGATTTTCTTGGCTGCCTATATTCCGGTAGAATTGTTAGCGACTGGCTCACGCTGGTAGAGTTTTTTTTTCATATAGTGGTAGAGATTTTGATAGAGTTGTGCGTGGTAGAGATGTAAATGTGCCCAAGAATCGCTATATTATCGGCAGAAACGGTCATAATTCTTGTCGTTTATACGCGATGTGTTTAATTTACGTTATTTTCTCCAAAATACCGATCGACGAATCAGTTCGTCAACGGAACACAATCGTTTCGTCAAATCTTGTTATTCATTTGTCCATGAATTGATTAAATCGATGGTAAATTGCCCAGCCGCTTCGACGGCGATGGGAAAGGAAAGAAAAAGTCAATTTTCGACCGAAACCTGTTGCTTGGACTCGTTCTCCATCGGCTGCCCAAAGCACGTTTGTACTACTGACCCAGGCAGCGCCGTGAGTTGCCCCTTCTATAACGATATCGAATTACATTCCAACACTTTGCAGTCTACAACGAAAAATCCGTCAATGGACGTGTTTTAATGTGCGAAATCGTGGCTGCCATGGAATGTTTTACTCGGAAATAAAAAAGAAAAGAACCAGCGGAAACGCAACTCTCGTTTCGTGTCAATCCTAACGGACATGTACACGTTTACGTTTTACCGGTACAACGCTCTAATTGAGCCGCTACAGGACACACGCGATATTCGTGCAGCTCACATATATCTTCCGTTGATGCGGATGCGTGCACATTGTAAATATTGTTTGCCAGCAGTCGCGCAGCCGAGTTGTTCAATTCCGGTTTAATTAGCGTCTCCCATTCAAATGGATTTGCGTGGGTGCAGCAAACTATCCCGAGCGCGTGTGCAAGGGCACGCCAGCGCTTCAGCGACTCGAGAACGAGCAGACGCGACATTTCGCTATAACTGGGTTTTACCGTACGCTGGGTTTTACGTATATTTTAAGTCTGATCAAAGTGTCTTATAAGTTTAGCATCTGTAAGCACACGCGGAGTAAGGGCAAATACCTGACTCGAATCCGTTCGGGGTTCCTGCCGGTATTGCATTTTAAATTGGAATTCGCCGCTGGCGCACTATTTATTTCCGCCCTTTTCAGCCCTCTGACGATCAAACGGCAAAAAGATATCGGGCTAAAAAATTTTACACAAAAGGACTATTATCGATCGCCAATCCCTACACTGATAAAAAAGTACAGTTAAATCAACTAAGATTCGGGCAGAACGTTCAAATAAATACTTAGTTGGTCCAACAAAATATTTGAATGACCCAAAAATATTGTGGTGAAATCACCCGACAAATTGTTGAACTAACTCATTTTTTTAGCTGTATCAACAAAATCTTTAGTGGAACGTCCCTGCCCGAATCTTAGTTGATTCAACCGTATTTTTTATCAGTGTATTTAATTTGGCGATGATCAATCGAACCGTTTACATTGTAAGAGATTTTTTATTTTTTGTTTACTTTTTTTATTTTACAAAAAATGAGTAGTTTCTTTTATATGAGAGTAAAATAGTTGGCAGATTCGTGATCAGTGGGAAAAAATACGTCGGATATATAGCCCCGAAAAGACGAATAACTACAATTTACGTAGGCAATCTTTGTAGTGAATATTGCGAAAATGTAATCTTTATTTTTTGTTACCACATCCGCCGACCCAGTTGATGGAATCGCAACCAATGCATGCCCACAAAGCAAACACTATTGCGCTCGGCGGCAAAATCATTTTCATCCCTGGCCGTCTCTCCTATTGTACTTGTCCAAAACAGAAAACGAACCTCTACATGCTGTTTCACGCTTGAACGTCCGTCAAAGCGTCCGATATCTCTGGTATGTAAGAGAAGGATTTTGGAGCAAGTTTTCATCGCGGTATCCTGTATAGATACCATCATCCCACCACTCTGCCGGGATGGATGATATCTATATGAGTACAAAAAGAAAGCTGCGGGACGTATGGACGTTTCAGAAAATACTTGCTTTGATCAAAGGGCTTCGTGCCAGTGTCTGCACCAGTCTGGAACCCACACCGGAGTTTGGCGGGAAGCCTCTCGATTATCGTGGGTGCAGACTAAAACGCGCCCGGGTGCTTTCCACCAGAAAATTGGAAAGAAGACCCTCCGGGCGATTCGAAACTCGGCACCACTTTTCCTCGTCACAGCTATATCTCTCGTTTCTCTTGTCTTCACGTAATTTCTCACCGACGATCTCAAGTTTTCCTCCGGTTTCCGGATACCATGCACCATCGAAAGCCCACCGACTGCTAAAGTTTAATGAATTCTTTCGTAGGGGAGAGCGGGGCAAAATGGCACACCGGGGCAAGACGGGATAATGAGATGAGACGCACTTCTTCAATGATTTTGAAACGGTGGCGATGATGGTATGTTGGGCAAAACGGGTTTAAAAATCCGGATGTATCGTTAGGACAAAATCGGGCGTCCAAAATTATTGGAAAATTGAGTTTTGCTCTCACAGTCCCGTTTTGTCCCGCTGTGCCATTTTGCCCCGGTCTCCCCTAATATAACTTCAACGTGCCCAACTTACCCCACGGCTGCAGCTTTCCTACCCAACGGTTAAATAAAATAATGATATTCACTTCGTTTTGTAATTAACGAAGCTCTCAACCCCGAGCAGTTTTTCGCAAAGACCCCGACCATAACAAAGATCCGGACGGACGATCGTCGATGTAGACTTAAGCTCATTTTCTTTGTTTCCCGGACGGGAAAGCCGCGGTGGATTTGCTGGATTCATAAAGAGTCTTTTTGAGCTTCCGTTGCGCCGGACTTAACGTGTTCCATTGTTACCTTCATGCGTTAAAAGAGGGTAACGCGATTTTGTCCCTCCAAAATCGTCAACCATCCTTCGGACCTTTCAATTTAAATCTTCACAAGACAGGTTAAACTCGATCAGTCGTAGTGATGCGTATTTGGCAACATGTTACATAGGTCATCGATCATCTAAGTGTATAACAAACGTCTTCGTGGTTACTTGAAGGAAGGACAATATCTGCTAACGAGCCATCGACCTTGGGCCTTCAATTGAACTCAAACTGGACCGTTGTTCTTGAAAATCTCAAAATCGAGTCCTTCCAATATAAAATCCAAATTGCCTATAAATCTTCCCACCAATGCCCGATTCGTTTCTGCATCTTCGATTGAAGAGAATTTAGGAGTTTTCTTCCTCCACTCCGACGGAATCATGATGACATTCTGTACATGTTCACTTTTTTGAGTTTCCGTTCCGCCCGACTTAACGTGTTCCATTTTCAACTCCATACGTTAAAAGAAGGTGACGCGGTTTTGCCCGCCAAAAATAGTCACACTGAGAAAAAGGATGGTATGCCCTACTATAACGAATAGTTCCCGGGAGGGACGTCTGTACAGATAGTTAGTGATAGTATATACTCAATTGATTAAACTATAAGTATACGTTACAACTATAATTTTTGGTCGTTGTCGTTACTGTAAAATGTAGATGTCCCCTTGCATGAATGTAAGGATCTGCCTTTACATTTCCACTCGATCAGTAGCAGTAATGCGTATTTAGCAAGATGTTACATTGATCATCGATCATCCAAGTGTATAACATACGTCTTCGTGATTACACGAAGGAATGATAACAATATTTGCTAACGAGCCATCGACCTTGGTCCTTCAGCTCAACACAAACTGAACCATTATTCTTGAAAATCTCAAAATCGATAATTTCCAATATAAAATCCAAATTGCCTATAAATCTTCCCACCAATGCCCGATTCGTTTCTGCATCTTCGATTCAAGAGAATTTACGAGTTTTCTTCCTCCACTCCGACGGAATCATGATGACATTCTGTACCGGAATATAGTACCTTATCTGCCGTCATTTCCCATAATCAGACGTCGATAGCACGAGTGCATGAGAGGTGCACGAGTGTTATCGGTCCGTGATTCGCTATGCGAGATTCGGCGAAGAAAACCCGAGTGCCGAAGCCACTTTCATTCGCGTTTCCATTCACGTTCGTGTTCTCATTCGCTTCCCGGCTTGGGGTAGGGGCGAACGGGAGAGGGAATGAAAACGCGAGATAAAATTTTCCACCTCTGCACAGTAGAAAAGCTCATAGCATAGAGCGTCAGCCAGAGCGCACGGCGCGCCGCCCGTTCACAGGTCAGAAGCTCGGAGCACCAATCCTCTTCACAACTCCGCCCGGGCGTTTCCTCCATTCTCTCTTACGCTCCCGTATCTTCAGAAACGACGCTTCCGTCTCTTGTGTCCCGTTTTTTTTACCCCCATCCTGCCTAGGTTACTCACCAATGGCGACCGGCGCCGGAATTATCTGACTCTAGGATTCTTTCCCGTTGAATTTACGGTACGGTTTTTCACGCCGCTGAACACACCCAACTATCGTCCATTTAACGCTGTCTCGCTTTTGCAGCTTTTGTACAGCCAGAAGTTAAAAACTCATTTCCACAACCGTTTAAACTCCAGACGGCGGAAGAGACCGAGGAGTATTTAGTTTTTATTGCACCCTTTCAGAAAGCTCGGCGTGTGCCACGCGGGCGAGAAACCAGCCGGTAATTTTTGTGCAAACGAACCTTTTCGACGTCGGGGGCAAGGACATTATTTTATCGGTAGGGTTATTCCGGGTGATGTGGACAACCCTTGTATCTTCGTAAAGTTACTTACAATATTCAATAAATTTTTTTTATGACTTCCTCGAATTTTCCGCTTGAACAAAAAAACGTGGTTACATCGACCGGAATTTTCCTAATAAATTTTGTGTCCCACGATATTGATGAACGTATTTAGCACTAGCGAATGATTTATGTGCAAGCTTGGGCAATCTGTGGGACTTAAGGTACGCAATTTATTTATGCGACGCCGATTAATTACACCTGTTCATTATGTGTTGCAGAACTCTTTAGAAGCGCGGCAGAGGCTGGCCCTCTGGACATCGTGAAACTTCGCAAGGGGGACAAACTGTTAAACATTGAGGCGCAGCTTCCGGCGAATACTCCCGACAGCCCTTATTTTCTTCAGGTAATTCTCATTTAAGGGAATACGGCAGACAACGCTTTCACGAATCCTCATTTAAGGGAAGACGTTAGACGACTTTTCTACTTCTGGAACTAAAAATTACAAATGTTGTAAAGAAATGAGGCCTTTTTTAAAGAATTTCTAATAATTTTGTTCTCCACATAGATTCCTAGATACACAAGCTTAAAGTTGTGTTGATAAGCATGAGCTGCATATCGTGCCGAGTGAAAAGCAATATTCTCTTTTTTATATATATTCTCAGCTGTATTAGAATGTTTTTCTAAAACAACATTACAACATTATTAGGGATGCATTTAAAAAATATCGAGCTGGAGTCTCGTTGCGCGCTGACTTCGCATAAGTTCGACAACAATAAGAGAAAATTGCAAGTACTTCTTGATGGTGCAAGAATCTGAAAAAAATCATGTATCCTAAAGGTACTGATAAGATTAATTTTGCATAATAATAATTGCAAAATGTCATTAACAAATTCGTCAAAAAATTAATTGGTTAATAAATTACCCGGCAACAAAACTTTTTTTTTAATGAAAATGATTCGTTTATTTTTCTGAATGCGTATGAATGTTTTCATATTTTTAAGTAATCGTTGATTTTTTATTTTTTTTATAGAACAAAAATCAACGATTACTTAAAAATCTGAAAACATTCACACGTATTCAGAAAAATAAACGAATTATTTTGTTATTTTTGTAATTAATTTGTTAACCAATTACTTTTTTGATGAATTTGTTAATAACATTTTGCAATTATTATTATGCAAAATTAGTCTTCTCAGTACTTTTAGTATACATGATTTTTTTCAGATTTTTACCCCATCAAGAAGTACTCACAATTTTCTCTTATTGTTGTCGAACTTATTCGAAGTCAGCGCGCAGCGAAAATCCCTCCTTAAATGGCATTGATTTGAAAAATGCATCCATCTCTCTCGCACTCATATGTCACGTGGTACATCGTTCACATGGCCTTGACGTCAATCCACCGACCCAATGCAAAATATCATCGTAGAGGATTTACGTGCGAACTGATGTAAAAACAATAATCGCTTCTCAAATTTGTTTGTTATTTGTAAAAAAAAAAAGGTTGTCGGAGCGCATCCGGCCTCTCCGGGGATGATTGATGCGGATTTGCTGCGTGCTCTGGAGAGGCGAGTCGCTGCTCTGGAGCGTGAATTGCGCGAACATCAGGATGCCGCGTCCTCGGAGCCCTCGATCACGTTACGCGATCTCAAACAACAGATGGACGTGTTTCGGAAAAAGCTCGAGACGACCGAACACCTCAGCTGGCTCGGTAAGTGACTATTATATATATATTTTTTTTTCGTTAATCTTTATTGCGCCGATGGCCAGCGCGCGCACGCATTTTTCCTTAGATGACTGTTAAAGATCTCTCAATCGTTCGCGAACGATGCGCAGATCCGAAAGCCGAATGACGGATATACGAGAGTATAAACAGTCCCGCTGCCAGAATCCGCGTTTGCTTCTGAATAAATATTTGTCATTGACGCGGCTACGCGCAACGTCGCCACGCTATTCATATCCCATCCATCGTACGCACTGCTCGAACTAGCTGAAAGCTTAGCAAATTGGCAACATCCCCCCCTCCCCATTAGGCCTGCTGGATTTTATCCAATCGGTAAATCGGAAAGCCTCATTCGCGCTTTAAGAGCAGGTGAAACTCTCGTGACGCCTTTCGTTATTGGCGTTCGCAGTGGAGTAAGAGAGTCACCACAAGAGTGTTTCACATCATGTTAAGGCAGTACTTGCGGTACAGTCCCGCCAAACGTGAGTTTCAGAGAAAATCTCGAACACCTCTCGATGGGATAAAAATCTCAAAAAAATCAAGTGTATGGGAGGTGCTATATGGCGCGATTATGGAAAATCGCGTTTTGATT
Source organism: Ichneumoninae sp. A BG-2022a (assembly GCA_030522665.1). Classification (NCBI taxonomy): domain Eukaryota; kingdom Metazoa; phylum Arthropoda; class Insecta; order Hymenoptera; family Ichneumonidae; species Ichneumoninae sp. A BG-2022a. The sequence continues at coordinate 10,674 of JAPYZC010001679.1, read as the reverse complement.
TTATGTTCAATTCGTGAAAAAACGCAATTTTCAAGGAGTACAAAAATTTCTGAAAAAAATTCATACGTTTTCATAAAAATAAACGAATTATTTTTATGAATGAAAATAGTTAAGTTGCCGTGTAGTTTGTTAAATAATAATTTTTATCTTCAATTTGTTAGTGACAAATTGGAATTATTATTTCACAAAAACAATCTTTGCAGCACATCTCATAAACTTGATTTTTTTCAGATTTTTTTCCCATCGAGAAGTGTTCGAAATTTTCTCCGAAACTCACGTTTGGCGGGATTGTAACGCAAGTACTACCTTGAGGTGAAGTGAAACACGTTCTCAGTCCCATCCTCTTTGTCTCCCTCGCTCCACCGTAAGACCGATGCCGCTATCTCTCTCCATGGTGGCCGCGGTCAGGGAAAACCGGGAAAAGTCAGGGAAAAATAATCTTGGTCAGGGAATCAGGGGAAGTAAGGGAATTTCAAAATTGGTCAGGGAAAAAGCAAACTGTCGCGGCACCTTCTACAAATAAATAACAACTAAATAAAAGGGAGCCTTAAAAAATAAAAAAAAATTGGGAATATTTAAAAAAGAATATACAATACAAAAATGTTAATATAATAATGCGGCATTTTCATTTGCACCATTAATTTTTTGATTATAAATCGTTAAAAGTTTGGTCAGGGAAATTTTTTAATTGATCAGTGAAAAGTCTGTGAAAAGTCAGGGAATTTCTTTCCGGGGAAAAAACGGCCACCATGTCTGTCACACCCTTGGATCCGTCACGTGACTCTCCTTTCACCTTAACAATTCGGGAAAATGACATACAGTGAAATTATTAGTCCAAAAAAATGACGATTCGGAGGAATAGTATTCGGCCAATGACTACTTCCGCAGAGTAACGTTCGCTGAAATTAAATTTCGGAGAAATAAAGTTTCGGAAGTTTGACTATTCGGATGAAGTGTTCATACTGAGTGGTCATACTATGGGTATAAAGTTCATACCCATGACGTTCGGCCATACAACGATTCGGCCGATTGTAATTGGTAAAATGATGGGGGTCCGAATCGTCGAACCCGACCTCGAATGAACTGTAATTCGTTCATGAAGTCAGTGATACATCGGTGGGGTCGATCGTCGAACGGTGTAATATTTTTCGCGGAAGTAGTTGCAGACTTGTGGATTCAAGCGACCCGACGCGTGCAATTTTCGCTCGCTTGCGGATTACGGATCTCGAGGTGCCGATCATGGATTTTTCAAATGTCTTTACTCACGAAACAAAGCCGAAGTTTTTAATCATAATTATCAATCGTGCAATTTTACACTGAGGTATGCGAATATGCACAGAAAAAAAAATTAATTGGGTCAACAAAATGTGCGCTTACGGGTGGCGAAACAAATGTTTGGTTGATCGAACTAACAGGCCGTCGATAAAACTTTTTCTTTACTTAATACCATAATTATTTCGTTCGATCAACCAAAAATTTGTTTTGCCACCCGTAAGCGCTCATTTTGTTGACTCAATCGATTTTTTTTGTCAGTGTAAATATATGACAATGAAATATAAAAAAAATAACACAATAACGTGAAAAAATCTGTTAACATACTGTTCTCCATCCTACGTTCGCAGGTTTCTACAAACAGCTACCGGAGCCGATATCATCGGAGGCTTGTCGTAGATTGCAGTATCGAAGGAAGAGTGACAGCGTCAAGCGCCGAGTGCGTGAAAGGTTTCTCACAATTTGGTGAGTACAATAAAAATATCGCAGCATCCCAGCATCTCTGCAATTGTTCGTTCCCCCTTACAATCTAACAAAGCGATTTATTCGCAACAAAATAGGGAATAATTATACTCCCCTGTATAGTGAATCGCAGAAAAAGTGAGGGCCCACTGAGAAAAAGAATAGTATTTTCTACCAATAGAATACCAATAGTTCGCAGGGGGAATGTCTATATAGATAGTTTTTGATACTATATATTCAATTCGTTAAATTATAATTATTGTTGCAACCATCATTTTTTGTCACTGATGTAAATATAAAATGTAAACGTTCCCACTGGAAACTATTTTTTTATGGTATAAGTCAGTATTGTTGCTTTTACTATGTTTTGTTTTTCGCAGTGCAATATTGTTGTTCGATTTATCATTTTATCTACCATCGCGTCCATCATGCATTAAAAAAACATTATTCTTTTTTTGAGAAAACTCACCTGGCGTAATTAATCCGCGATAGTTGACGATAGTGGACGCTTTTAAGCTTTTCCTCTGCGGATTTAGGTCTGTATGTGTCTGTGCGCTGGGCTGCATGAAATTGAAATGCATCGTCCTCTTGCAGTACACGCTCCGGCTATCCCTTGATAACTGCGGGGCGCACAGGGTGGAGTTCCGTTTTCGCGAATTTATCATTTCGTTTGTGAACAAGGATAGCAGGGGTTGTAGCGACAGCAGCACCAGGGGCTGCATCAGGATTGTGCCCCTGGTAAAAGCTCCCGTCGCCCGGTTGCTTCGCAGCTTCGGTCGATACTGCCCGATAGTACAGCCTAGTTGTACGGTCATGATATATACTAAACTACACCATACTATACGTATACATTGTAACGAATATGGAGATGAGGATTGACCGAGACATACGATATTACACGTATGACTGGAATGGCTGGGTATGACAAATGACAACCGTGCAGATTATCGATTGACCAGATGATGAGAGTCTTCATCGGACTTTCAGAGATAACAGACATTTGACGGTTCTTGCTCGAGATATTTAGCTGCGATTGTGCTCGCCTATACAGATGAGCATTGACTGGGAGGCAAGATATTGCATACGGGAGACCGGGGAAAAATGGCAGAGTGGGGCAAAACGGGATAGTGAGGGCAAAAGTCAATTTTCCAACAATTTTTGGATGCCCCATTTTGTCCCAACGATACATTCGGATTTTCAAACCCGCTTTACTCCACGTACCACCATCGACACCATCCCAAAGTTATTGGAGAATTGCGTTTTGTCTCATTATACCGTTTTGACCCGGTGTGCGATTTTGCCCCGCCCTCCCGTAGATGACTGGAATAACTCTGTATGATCAATAACAAACGTGCAGATAATCGATTGACCAGATGATGAGAGTCTTTATCGGACTTTCAGACATAACAGACATTTGACGATTCGTGCTCGAGATATTTAGCTGCGATTGTGCTCGCCTATACAGATGAGCATTGACTGGGAGAGACGATATTACATAGATGACGGGAATAACTCCCGTTGAGTGTTGCTAAAAGACTTACAGTAATCAAACTGGGAAGAAGCCCAACGGGACTTCGAAAAATCAGAACCCCCATCGATTCGCCCCTCCTTCCTCGAACCACCTCTTTCCCGCGGCCTGGTTATGGACCTATTTCTCAGAGTCGACATACAGGACCGTTGTGATAGTTGCTATTATGATCCTTATTTTATTTTATTTCATACTACTATTATCGGTATATTATGTTCATCTTTATTTTTCATTTCGTCCCTATTATTATCTAAAGATAGTATAAAAACGAAAGAACGATAATGAAAAACGAAGAATATAACATTTATTTTATACTTTTCGTTTTACACATGGTTGCGATTATTATGATTATTATTATTTTCATGAGAGCCGTTTTTATTAATATCGGGATGATCATTTTCTGTGTGCATGTGCTTACCGTACCATAAATCACTTGATTCATTAATTCTCTGAAGGGTCTCTAAAGGGACGAGGGAAGGTTTCACCGAACGGCGAGAGGCTTTGTATATCATGAAGCTGACCTTTTTTTCTTACGATGAGGGAAAAAAGGGTCACCTTTATAAAAAGGGATCTTCTCCCTTCGTATGGTGAAACTCCCTCCCCACCCCAATTCTTGACACGGCCGCGACGGCGCTGTCGTCGGCGAAACTTTTATACATTACAGAGAGATATGTTCATACGCACACACGACTATTACCGTACATTTGAGTGGATCGTCGATGGCTCGTTTGGCTCTAACGATGGGAGTTCGGCGACTGAGCCTCCACCCGGAGTTCCTTTCATCCATGTTATTTTCGGTCGCATTATATAGTCTCCAATGCAAACAGGGAGAGTTCTCGTTACTCTCCCTCGCTCGCTATCGGCATTAGCTTTCCATTGCTCTTCCCCCCAAGTTTCATCATCGACGATTCACGATCTTCTGCATAATTAATTTTCAGTCGGAACTAATACCTCGACTCGGAACTAATATCAATGGTTATAAAATTTCCGTCGTTTATGGTACATCGGAAGTCACGCTCTTAATAATTTTCACAAAATTAATATACAAAATTATGACTTTTACCTACATAAACCGGTATGCAAAATGTAATTAGCAATAATAATTAGTTTCTGGTACATTAAACACGTATACAAAGCTCCATCAAGTGCCGCGGTACGTACGTAAACAAAAAAAAATTAAGCGAGACGTTACCAAGTAGGAATTCTCCAATATGCCAGAAGTAGAACCTGTGAATCGATAATATTTGAAAACGAAGAATGGGTTCGGAATTTTGATATTTTTTAGACATTTTTTAGAGTCTACGACGTAGCGCTTTTTGGATTTTTATTATTCGTGACGCTACGCGAATACTTTATGTTCATGTGAAACTGGCGTTTCGGGTGACTGGCTTGATCGATGGTAGGGACTTTTAGGATTTTTTTTCAGGATTCTGTTGAGCACAGTAGTTTGTCTCTGCTATATCTCGTTAGTGGGCTGGATGAATCGATGCCAAGTTACTATATACAGTATACAAGGGCGGAAAGTGAGGCAAAATAAACCTGTGCTCCATTTGAGATGAGACTTTTTTTACTTCGCACGCAATTAAAAAAATAATTATCCATTTCGTCCCCTCCATCCTATCGTATTATTCAAACACTCGAGAGTTCTCGAAGTCATAACTTCCATCTCACAAGATTTTTCCAAGTTATCGTCGAATGTTATGCGTTACAGGTCGAATCAATAGCCGAAGGTTCGTGCTATTGGTCGGACCTGAAATCCGAATAATCGATCGCAAGCTCCAACTGCTGCTAAACTGACGTGTATTTTCTCCTCCATGTGAGGAACTCCGAGCCCTGTTACAGTTACGTCCGGCGCATCGTCGGGTCGTCTATTATTCCCAGTCGCATTACTGCCTCCCTTCCTCGTTCTCGTCAGCGATGAAGCTACCAGACACAGTAGGAGCACCTACGTGTCTGCACGACGTCGTACCGGAGTTCGTCCTTAACAGGATTCGCTCCATTGCCCACGTGATTAAGCGGTCCGCGAAACCCGGCGCCCACGTCGATATTTCAATGGAAGACGGATGGATAGCAATAATTGATTGATCCACGTGAGCGAAAGTTGCCACGAGGACGAGGATCTCCTCCGCACGAGATCAAGCGGAACCATTAAGATCACCCTCGCGACATTGCCCGCGGTCAGGTTCGAGAAATCCCCTCAAGAAATTCTACGAGAATAAAAAATGGTTTTTCCCCCTGCACTACACAGTAAAAAAAGTTTGTACTTTTTACTACAACTTATTGTCCACCGACGTGCACAATTTTTTATTTGTTAATTTTCTAATTTTACAAACAAAATTACAAAACTGTGCTTTTGTACAATTTTGTAGTAAAAAAGTACTGACATTGTCAATGGTGCGGGAAATAAAAGGATAGGTGTATTCAATAAGGGAGCTTGTCACTTATTTAACAAAATTATTTTTACGAAATTTTGTATTCCGATTTTATGAAATAATTTTTTTTAATGTGCAGCAAAAATTGCCATCTCGCCATTAAGATCACCCTCGCCACATTGCCCGCGGTCAGGTTCGAGGAATCCCCTCAAGAAATTCTACGAGAATAAAAAATGGTTTTTCCCCCTGCACTACACAGTAAAAAAAAGTTTGTACTTTTTACAACTTATTGTCCACAGACGACCACAAGTTTTTATTTGTTAAGTTTCTAATTTTACAAACAAAAGTATAAAACTGCACTTTTGTACAATTTTTTTGTACAAAAGTACTAAAATTGTCAATAACGCGAGAAATAAAAGGATAGGTGTATTCAAATAAGTGACAAACGAGTTTGTGACTTATTTAACAAAATTATTTTTACGAAATTTCGTATTCTGATTTTACGAAATAATTTTTTTTTATTTGTAGCAAAAATTGCCATCTCGCCTGAGAGGAATGGCACATTTACATCTCTACCATATTACAACTCTACCAAAATCTCTACCAGAAAGTAAAAAAAAAAACTACCAGAGGTTTGCACGGATTGTTGACATACATACGGACATTTTCAGATTCTAAAAAAAAAAAACACATAATTAAATTAAAGACTATTGTAAATATTACACTTGCAGACAGCTGGCGACATAATAATAAATTCCGAAACACGCAGTGGTAAACTTTATCAGGCGACACTCCGAGTTTCCATGAGGTCATTCCCTCCCTCTCATCGGAACATTTTTGCTTCTCCTTCAGGCTAGATAATGTCTTTCAGGCAATGTTCGCCCACTTCAAATTTTTTCAATGTACCAATAATTTTTTTCCAACCCAACTGTCCACTAAAATCTTTCGTCAGCTTCACAGTTCAGAGGTGTGCACGAAAGGGTTTTCGTCAAGGGTCTTCGATTCTCGTAACGAGCCACTTTTCAATGTCCCGTGTCTCTCCCACATTCTATTCTATTCCGTGGTATTTATTTTATCGCTCGCGCGCTGAGGTTTTCGACGTTGAACAGGAGCGGTAAAATCGGTTTTCCAACTCACGTTGGTGCTCCCCGTTGGCGACGATCCTCGGAGGAAAATCCCTTCGGGGGTTTCGGTTAAGTGCTCGGATATCTTCTGCGGTACCGAGGAGGATAAATAATGGACGAAGCAGAAGGACTGAGAGAAGCCATCGGCGTAAGGCCGATTTTGTCCCGTCGGAAAGAGGCGAGACGTGGAGCGGACGAGAGAAAAGGTCTATCGAATTTACGTACGTCGAGATGTGGCGAGGCATTTTACGAATTTCGGGACTCGGGTCAAGCGAGCCTCGTCACGATGACGAGACGACGAAAGCACGTTTGGCGCGCACACGGTAACTTCTGATCCGGCGTAGTCGTGCAAAATCTTTCCGGATGGGCGATAGGGGTGACATGAATTATTCAACTCTCGTATGCATACGAACTGTACATACGTACCTACTTTCCATAGTATGAAGATATAACATGAACGTACAATCGACATTCGGATGGTCCGCCGGGAAGAGCGCAGAATCTGCTCAATACAATAAGCCAAGTTTACGTAGCGGCTGGTACTTCTCTGAGACTATCCGAGCTCGGTGTTATACGTCTGCGATATACGCTCGCATAGTAAAACTCCGCGAGTGAGGGATAAATATAAATCCGCTGGTTCCGCGGAAGACTTTACGAGGCGGTCACTGTCGTCGGTGTCGACCTTGTTCCCATTTTTATTCAAAATATTTGCCAACGTAGGAATCTCATAAGGGATTGATGAAGGCGGAACAATCGGGAGATTAAATATTTATATTTGAAAAGCTCATGGAAATGTGAAACACACTCGGTCGATAACGAAAACTCTAATACGATTATTTCAAAGGTCATCAACTTGTTGGGCAAAAGGCCAATTATTACAGTTTTCATTGCGTAGTCGAGGAGACTCCAATAATCTCGGCTTGCTCAGAAAAGTTTAGTGTCCTTAAAAAAAATGTATTAATCGCCTTAGCGTTATACTGTTTTTTTTTAAGATAATGAATTTCTAAGATTTGGACATAGTTTGTGCGCAGAAATAGGAGATTTATAGATTGTTGATTTGATTAATTTCGGAAATGTGAAACATTTATGTTTCGGTATTTATTTTAATAGTGAATGCTTGAGATGATTTCCCGGCGAGTTGAGGACAGCTTTGCCTGATCCAGCAGTTGCTCGGCAACTTACGAGCATCCGCCGGCACCGCCTGCGTTTGACATACGGGAACAGAATTTGAAATTCAGTTAAAAGTTTTGCCCGGGAAAGCTCAGACTCGCGACGACGAACCCATCTCAGCCAGCGGCCCGGCAACATCTCGGAGAAATTTCAGCTGTCGAATCGTGGGAGACGCATTAGAATTCACGGTAAAACTCCTGCAGGTTCTTATTTCAAGTTCGAAAGAGACGAAGTCTCGACGTTTTCAACAATAAAACCGCTCGCCTATCGATATACGCGAATCATTGATTTTTCCCGCTCTCGTATTCGGAATTGAAATTATTTATGTATTAGTCGAGCATGCTTCACGTATACATTCCCAGCATGTACAGTTTAATTTAGTGAGCATCTGCAAATTCTGAAAGATTTGCAGACACGCTCGGAAAAAACGACGAAATCGTTTCGCATTAAAAAAGGTTTCCTGTTTATTTTCTAAACAATTTTTTTTTACCATTTTGTTGATGGCCTGTCGATATTATTATTAACACCCAAAATGAATGCTCTTACTACCTCCTGTGTGGCGGATTATTTAATGTATTTGTCACACTGAGAATTACACAAAATTCTTACTCGGATGGAAGCTTTTTTACATAAACCGTTTCTGAAATTTCAAACACATGTGCGTTGCAATTTTACAGTAAAATTTGTATTTTTCATTAACATTTTTGTAAATTTCCAGCAAAAGATTTGTAATTTTAATATCCGATATTTTTATTTTACAAGCAAAGTACATTAATGTTTAATTACTGTGAGTAATGTTAGCAAATTTCAAGTTCCAATATATCAAATTTACAATTTGTTTTTACAGTGCAGTAGTACTGGGGCGCCACCTATAACGGAAAGTCTCAGATTTTCAAAGAATTTTTACTTTACCGGTACTTCGTACCATAAGTAGCGCCCTAGTTCCCTACTATGTGCTATGGTAATGGTTATGGTATGGTTATGGTTTAATGTCTCTCAAGCGATACAGTCATATTTACTAGATCCTTCTCTCAATGCAGAGGATCTTCTTTTTGACTTAAAATTCGTGACGAATCCTTAATCCCATCTCTACACGAATCTTATGTCGCAGTCGTTATTGCGCAGCTTCGACCCCGTTGTTGTGATAGTCGAACACGATCCCACGAGGGTTGCGAACATCAATTTGCTCGATGAATTCCATTACTCCACTTATGTATCTCCCCTACACTCTCCGCACCGGTCTATTCGACCCCTTCGCAAAGCTCGAACGCGAGGACCGCCCTACATAGTTACCTCGACAACCCGTTGCCAGAATAGTTTCGGAACCCAAATTCCACCGAGTTCCTCATGTATAGCCTGATTAATTCGGATAAACACTGCGGGACGTTCAGCTAAGGCGCCGAGTACAGCGGCTTCCCTCTTTTAGCTCAAAGATCATAATACTATACCAGGCCGCACTTGTGAAATCGCAGATTGCATTCAAACTATCGTAAACGATCGAACGGATACTTCGAGGCGTTTCCGTACTCGAGCCACGCATTCGCCGATTTGGAACAATAATTCCAGGATCTCGAGTGTTGCGCAGCAATTTTCCCATTTGCCAGAATTTCGCTGCAACGCTGAACTATATTCGCGTAAGTGCTGATTATGCGGCAGACCGTTCCAATGCTCTTAGACGAAGTGCAGACACATTTTGGGATCTTTAAATAGAACACGTCCGATGCTTCGTTGTTCCTAGGTATCGTGCATACCGCTGATATCTTCTTTTCAATGTCCATCTTCGCTCTGTAAGCCTCGGTCGTTACCGGAAGGTCGTAAAAGACACAACGAGAAAAAATGTATACAAACCAAATGAAATTTATTTAGAATAAATAAAATTGTTCATTTGAATATTGGAATATTTGATAGAGTTTTATTGAAATCTAATAATATAATCAATTTAATCGTATATTCAGTTTCATTCAATTTTACTTCATCGAATTGAATACTAAATGGTTTATACAATAGTCGCTCCACTTCGTCTCGTGCCTCGATACGGTTCGTGCGGCCAACTCTCCAACCTTCGTCGAACGGACCGCTTTTTCGCACTAACATCAAAAAGTCCTATTTTATGATTTTTGTCACCATGTACAAAAAATCTTTGCAAAAAAATGGTATGGTGTCGAAGTTAGCAACGTTGATACAATGGTATTATTGACAGCTGTCATTTTTTTAAACAGGTCATTTACTAGCGAAACGATTTTAAAAAATGGAACATATTACAGTATTATTATGTATATGTAATGAAAATTATTATAAATATTTATATTAGTATATTACATTAGTAATTATATATTATTGACCGACAGCGTTAAGGGCGCGGTCGGTGTGTGGTTTCGGTGGTCTCCTGAGTCAAGCAGGTTTGCTTGCGTCCAGTAGATGGATGGGTGACCGCTTAGCCCCACACCGGCTTGCACATCGAATGTTGAGCGGCATGCCAGTTTTTCTGAGTTCTTGATGTTAAAACATCAAGGAACCACAAAAATATAGCGCCGTCTGTACCGACACGGGTTTTCCGCAGATTCCCCGTGTCCTCGGCAAATACGGTACAGTGTAGCTAAGTCGGCTGCGGACGCACCGGAAGTTAGGTTAGCTTAGTGAAGTGCGGGTATTAGTATTCAGTATTAGTATTCAGTATTAGTATTCAGTATTAGTATTCAGTATTAGTATTCAGTATTAGTATTCAGTATTAGTATTCAGTATTAGT
>JAPYZC010001678.1:0-17762 GCA_030522665.1 Ichneumoninae sp. A BG-2022a | reverse complement strand
TTTTTGGTTGATTTCACCAAAATATTTTTGTGTCATTCAAATTTTTTGTTCGACCAACTAAATATTTATTTGAACGTCCCTGCCCGAATCTTAGTTGATACAACTGTACTTTTTTATCAGTGTATAAAAGTATAATATTCAGAGTAGATTTTTCTATTATCGGTCGACGAAATAAGATTGTTTGTGATGACAATTGTCAATTCGGTCAATGTAACTCTGGTTCCCTCCGATCCCTGATCGAGAGCCGTTTCGATGATTTTCAATAACTAATTTTGATTCTCAGATGCCGCACGAGAGTACGGTAGCTCACGAGCAGAGGTTCGTAATGGAAACCCCGATGATCAGCAGAACGCGCACATTCAAGCTCATGGACGAGGAGGAGGAACAAAATCGGCTTATCGCCGTAAGTGTTTACACGCTCTCACGTAGGACCAGTTGTCGATCGGAGATTTATCGTTCGTCTCGCGAATTTTGTTTCAGCAGAGAACCCTGGAGGTCGAGCCGATCAACATGAACAATCAGATTCCCCACGCCAGACCGGAAACCCCGCGGAACGTTACTCACACCCACGACGAGGATTGCAGTGACGAGGACAGCGATTCTCAAAAGCAAGCAAATCAGCTTCGAGCATGCTCAAGAAACTGTCCGAGCAAATGATCCAGGAGTCTCGCGACTCGACGATTCGACGATTATGTTCCCGTTTAAATATAAAAAACTGAAGGAAAGCGATAACTGTTTGACCGTATCGCGAAGGCACAAAACGTGGTCGAGATAAACGAAAGCCCGGATACGATACATATATTATTCACATGTCTGACGTTAAAGCTCGAAGAGCCGACCATCCATTGTTGTTCCCCCCTTTTTCCAACGTCTCTGAGGCAATATTGCTGTTTTTTTGTTTTTTTTTTGTTATAAAAAAAACAAAAAATGATTCAGCCTGCTTGATGACTTTTTCAATTGCTTTCATATTATACAACTAAACTATTGAGATTTCCTACTTCAAAGTTCGTTTATTCAAACTACCATGTATATATATATATATATTATATATACACATTTTTTCTCGGGCAACGAACAAAAAAAATGAACGTTTAATGTTGATATATTTGTCTCGTTCTTGTCTCAGATCGCCATTGTCTTCTCTGAATCCCGATCAGTACGAGGCATCGATTTAATAACGAAGATTGATAAAGCTAAGCATTCGACAGCTTTTGGATGATAAAGTTTTCGAAAATTTAATTTTCGTTTTTCAGAAATTTAATTAAATTATGGGACTAATAGTGTCTTATTGAAAATCGTAAGCTCGAACTTGCTGGAAAAGTACAACGAATACTGGAGTCTTAATTCGATATAAAGTTTCCATTGACCTTAGGCTTTGTAGACGAAGATCCAATCGGTCTTGCCGGCAAGCTGCTCAAGTCAACGGTACTAAAAAAAATCCCCCCTATAGGTCAGTCTTTATGTATATACGCCTCGACAGAGGCACGCGTTGTGTACATATATAACATAAATGAGCAGCAAAATGTAGATTAAATTTTACATAAGGATTCCACAATTGAAATACCCGTTACACCTGTCGGCGAATACCGAATAGAGAAAAAGAAAAAAAAAAGATTATTATTACTTAGAGTCGGCAACTCTTTACCGTCGCACAAGTGAATCGACGCGTTGCTATGCATAAACAGACGATTTCACTACCGAACAATACTCCGTACGTGATAGATTCAAAGCTCATGTAACATACTGTTTTGTATTCGGTCGTAGATAGGAATTGTAAAACATACACGATTAGAAATTGTTTCTTACAAAGTTGAAAAGAAAAAGAAAATATCGTGAATAAGCTTAGGATAATAAATATATCTATATCTATATATATATATTATATATTAAATATTATAAACATAAAAGTGAGCATTTCGAGTTAAAAATTTTGCATGGTAGGCTAGTCTTTTTACAATGAAATTCCGTAGCGACAGAATTTACGTATATTAACAGTTGACGAGAATTTTAAAGGCGAAATAAAAAAAATAAATGAAAAACTAATCATATACCGACGAATCTTTCGATCAACGGTAACGCGTTGCTTCTGATACACATATATATGTATTCAATTCCTCCATAAAAACACAAAAAAAATCGTTGTACTCCGTTTCTCAAACGAATCAGCGTTGCTTATGCTTCGCACGGTTCCGAATATACGACGAATTTAAAAGAACAAAAATATAATTAATATCGTTCAAAACCCTGTAGTCGATCCAAGTCGTTGTCGATGTTGGATGGAGAAAATAAGTGCATCTCGTATTGATAACTGTTGTGACATCCCGCGGTATACACTGTATAGAAATTGGTTTTATTTTGAATAAATTAATATATTGTAATGTATCAGTAGTTTTATTATCGCCAGAATTTCTTCTACAGAAATAGATCTGCGAGATAATCTTCGAATTCTTCCTCCCTCGACTTCTCCAGGCCTTCCGCGGGCTTGCCTTTCCACAATTCGGTTTCATCGATCTTTGCCTTTGCAAGCTTCTCGGCTGTTTCTACATCACTCTCGGGTTCAATCTTTATGTCCACGTTCGGGCTTGTTGCAGAGTTTGAAGGTTTGTCTGCATCGCTGACGGTCGACTTTCCCAAACGTTTTAGCTCTTTTTTCCGTTTGATCTCACGTTTTTGTGACTTGTAGTTCAACTTTATGGAACACTCTGGACAAAGCCCTAGACAGACAAGTGCAGTATATAAATAAATAAATAAATAAATAAATAAGTATATAAATAAATGAATAAATAGTAAATTTTTATAGTAAAATTTTTGCCATTTTCCAATGAACACATAAAAAAGTTGTTATAAGTTGTTCGATAACTTACTGAGCTTTACCAACGCATTCTTTTTCTCTCCCTGTTCCTCGTACCCGAAATTAACTTCCCATGATCTGAGGCCTTCTTTGATCTGGCATTTTTTACTGCCGCATTGAAACTGGCCTTTGCCGACCACAACTTCCTTCTCCGTTCTCCATCTAAGTGCGACCTGGGATAAAAATTTTATCATTAAAATGTGCGGAGCTATAGGCACAGGTTCAGCGCCGTGCATATTTTACAAACCTTGTTGTGCTTGTAGTACGTCAAGTCGCATATGCAATACTCCTTGAACAGTTTGTCATAGTATTTCTTAGCCAGACGCGTTTCCCATGTATCGGCCAAATCGTTCTCATCGTCCCAGAGAAATTTGTGATTTTCCCTGATGACGTCGTAGTCAGTCTTGTCCCGAGACCTCGAAACATGAAGAGCTGCTTGTCACGAAGTTCGTTGAATTATCACATTAATAATTCATACGATAACACGTTATCCTTATCGCACGACATAGCTCTATATTTATCGTGCTCATGTAGCAATCGACGAAAAAAGCATCTGATATACTACCACAATTATAATTATTCTCGAATATATTGACGATGACGTAGAACTACGTGTTGACATACGTGTCTCGCTGCAAGGACAGCGCCGAACCTCCTCTTAGCTCGAAATAATCGTTGATCAACTTCTTGTGCCTGTCGTACGCCGACAAATACGCGTATGCCGGAAACATATCGATGATTTAACGATCTCTAACACGCGGTGAGTGATAATTGTGCGTTTGCATTGCGAAAAAGAAAAAGAAACATTTATATATGTATTATACAATTTCACTGAAGACACGCGCTTCGTTTTCCGTTCGAACCTTGCGCCGCGTTCGCAATGAAAAAATAAAACATTTATGTTTTCTACGCCACTGTTATGTTGCTTCATGGAAACTGGCGGTCATCCGAGAGTTTAAAAATCGTACAATGTAACGATCAGTGAAACAAATCGGTCAGTTTTGTTCAACAAATTGCTCTTTTTTCACTGTTTAATACAAAATTATGCTGTTTATCAAAATAGATCTTCCGGGTTGAGACTTATCGCAAAATAATATCCTTGAACTCCTATCGACTACTTCACAAACAACAAAAATCCATGCAAGAATGCATGATAAAACAATTAGTGGAACGTTGTCAGGTTTTTGTTCCCAAGTCCTAAAACGACCAATTGTCGGGATATCGAAAATTGGTCTATCGAAAAAGATCACTAAAAAGCTTTCTACCAAGGTTCACTTTATAATACCATGATGCTAGTATAAGTAAATCAAATATCGTAGAATCTCGATGCCTATCACGATCGGTGCTAATTATGCCTTTAAATTTTCAGACGGTAGTTAAAAATGTTCTGCGCGACAATGTTATCGGCCAGGCGGATGATGACCGTTAATTCGAAGAATTCGAGATGCGTGAGCGATTTCGTAAAGGTAGTGGAAGTCGGTGCCCGCGATGGTTTACAGAACGAGAAGAAAATCCTCCCGAGTTCCGCAAAGATAGATCTTGTAAACAGACTATCGAAGACTGGACTGCGAACGATCGAAGTGACGAGTTTCGTTTCGCCCAAGTGGATACCCCAGATGGGAGACAATACCGAGGTGTTCCACGGAATCGGCAAAGAGCCCGGCGTCGATTACCCGGTTCTCGTGCCGAACAAGAAGGGAATGGAAGCTGCGCTCAAAGCCGGCGCGAAGGAGGTAGCAATCTTTAGTGCGGCGTCCGAAGCTTTTTGCCAGAAAAACACAAATTGCTCGATCGCCGAGAGCGTCGAGAGATGCAAAAGCATTGTAAAACTCGCGAAGGAAAACAGCGTGAAAGTTCGAGGTTACGTGTCGTGCGTAGCCGGCTGCCCGTACGAGGGAAACGTTCAGCCGCTTGTGATCGCCAAATTGAGCGCAGCCATGTTGGAACTCGGTTGCTACGAGATTTCTCTCGGCGACACGGTGGGTGTTGGTACACCGAAGAAAATAACTCACGTGCTGAGGGAACTAAAACATATTTCCTCCACGGGCGACATGAGCGAGTTCGCCCTCCATTGTCACAACACGTACGGCCAAGCTCTGGCGAATGTTTACGCCGGCTTGGAAAACGACGTGCGAGTCTTCGACTCTTCGGTCGCGGGACTCGGCGGTTGTCCCTACGCGGCCGGGGCTTCCGGCAACGTCGCCACGGAAGACCTGCTTTACCTACTGCAGGGACAGGGCTTGGAGAGCGGAGTCGACTTGAACGAAATCGTCGCCATAGGCAACTGGATCAGCGAAGAACTCGGGAGAGACAATCAATCCAAAGTCGGCATCGCTATGACGGCACGAAGGAAAGCGATCAAACATTCCGGCTAAATTAATGCTTCGGCCGGGGGTGGACGAAGGACGAAACTATGCATTTTTCACGACAGTACAAATATTCAATCTTACATATATCAAACGAATGATACATTTATTTTTGTAGATTTCTTTATCTGCCATTTTTTTTTGTTACGACAAGCATTCACACGTATTCGATAAAAAATTATATTCGCAGATCAATCTGCAAAGATTAGTACATGATTACTTCTTCTCTTTTTCTTTTTTCTCTTCCCGATCAAATACGCTGGCTAACGAATAATTACACGATACATATAAATATGCGTATTTTTTTACACTCGGATATCCATACTTGCCTTGGGTCCGTCTTTCGAAAAAGAAATTATTGCTATCTTCGCTTCAGCGACACTCGAGACAATATTTTTCTTTTCGTCTTAGTTCTTTTTTTCTTGTCCTGTTATTCTTTTAAAGCTTAGGCCCTTATCCCCTAACGTTGCCATCTCTTTGAAGTCCGCCAAGGTTCGAACTTCGTGTAATGCCTCTTTGTTCGAAGTCACAGATTTTTTTTTATAGCCGAGTATATGCGACGATGATTGTACGAAAACGTAAAGTAAGCGCGTGCAATGGAGTCGAATGTCGGCTGGGTTACGAGATATTGGACAATTCTTGGAGAATGGCTTGGGTGTCGAGCGCGTTAAGATCGATGGATGCGCGTGTGTCGATCACGACGCCGGTCACCTGAAAATAATTTGTCAGTTATGCGTCCCAAGCTGTGATCCGCTGACGCGGAAGAATTTCGAAAGCATGATAAAAATATCGTTGATGAATACCCAACCTCTCTACTTTTCCCAAGACAATTGCGCTTTCACAATCGATCGTAGTAAATCTTACCATTTCCTCGAAGAAAGCCGTGTGATTTGGCTTTTCCGAATATCTCTCGTACTGATCCAAATTGTCCTGCAGCTTCAGCGTAAGGGTGTCGTAGTTTTGTATAATAACGGCCAGTATTTGTTGCTCCGTCGGCGTAGACAGGCTCTCGCTGGCCAGCCAGGCGGCGATCTTTGGTGGAAAGTGATTGACGATATCTCGCATGTTGACGAGACAATTCGTTAATTTAAGGGCGTGTTCCTTGTACTCGTAAGACTCGTTCGTCGAATACCTGAGAGCTGTTTGGGCAGAGAAAAACGATATTCAGCTCACTTAAATTTTACAGAAGAGTCCTCGAAGAGTTCGTAAATTCGAGAAAGTTTCAATGCTCGCTCACCCATGGCGTTCAAGTTAGTAAATATCAGTCGCATCCTAATGATCTCGTAGAAGAGCTCGTCGTAGCTGCTCGGCGCGGAGAGGAACGTGTCGCCGTACGTGATGAACAAATTCAGTATGTTTACTACCTGTATAGCTAGTGGAAATATATTCATTTTCTTAACGAGATGACTCTCGTGAGTTGTGAGGAACTTGAGCAGATTTATAAGAGCGGTCCAGAGATCCTTCCACTGGTACGCCAGCCTGACGCGGCATCGCTTCTGATAGCACAGCAATCTCTGAAGGACGCCGACGCATTGGTGATAAAGTTCGAGCGGAAATTTCTTCATCATGTGCGAAGTCATAAACTCTACGAGAAGATCTGAAAGAGTAATATAAAAGAAAAATGATTTCCATAATCTCTCGACGCTTACGGAAAAATTAATGTGACGATTCGACAATTGCAATCAATCTCAATTCACTTTAAACCTTACTGCTCAATTATAATTGGTCTTACCGAGCAACGTAGCTGCGAGCGGTTGAGTCGGCGCTACCTTGTCCTGCAACTTTCTATGGTGCATCGGTACACGGTGCAATTGAACTCTGAACGCGAGATTGGCGTCGTGCATCAGACTATTGGCATACTGGTCCTCGGCGATGCAGCTCAGTATGAGGAAGCACAGCTTAACATTGTTCAGTATCGCCTCGGTTCTGATAACTTGCATAACTATGGAACTGCAACGAAGCAATGCGAATTTTTCGGGGAACCAAAAATTTAAAGAAAAAAAAAAAGAAATACTTTAACGAGAAAACCTCACCAGTATTGCAAAAATGTTGCGAGAAGATTGAATGGTTGAGCCATGACGTCGGGTGGCTGAGAGCCGGGCGCCACAGCGTTTGGACCCAACGTGTTGTTCGGCGACGGTGGTGCACTCGTATCGCTCTGAGTGTATGCCAGAGTGGTTACGAAATTTCTATTGAGATGCGTAGCTTCGTAAAGGGCGAGGAGCAATGCGTTATTGGCACGTATCTGCTGAGTGTTAGCCTCTTCCTCACCGACGAACATACCCACGATACTCGTCAACGAGGACAACCAAGAAGCTTGTACCTCTAAGAACCGAGTCAACCAATTGAGATCGGTACAGTTTTCTTCAATTTAATGTGAATGTTTTTGATTTTTTTTTATTCGGATACCTGCTTTCTGTTGAACGAATACCCTACAAAACTCGGTCAACGAGCTCGATATTACTTGGCCGTATCCGTTGAGCGCAAGCTCGTCGTCCAGTATCGATAATTTAACGATATAAGGATTTGCGCTCTCGTGCTTTCGATAATTGACTAGAAGCGTTAGGAGCAAGACGGCGTCGTGTCCGTGACGATTGCGCGCTGCCGTGTCTCTCAGTAACTTTAGGATCAGAAAGTTAAATGAGAACACAAAGATTCGATTAGTCGACAGCAGAGCTGGGCAAATACTGGGCAAGTGCTTGAAGTATCAAGTACTGAGTCAGTATCCAATACTCGGTACTTCAGCATTTACGTTCGGCAATTACGCAATCTGGCAGTACTGAAATACTTGGTACTTCAACACGTACATCACGTACTTAGCGTATTTGACCAACTCTGATAGATAGCCTGTATAAATAACAACGTGTCGGAGGTGTGAAAATTTGTGAAGATACTAACTTGAACCAGAGACTCGAATACGCCGTTGATCATAACGTATTCCAGTAACGTGTTCTGACTGACGTTGTCCATACCCGTTACGATTATTAGTAGAAGCTTCAGACACAGGGCTTTGAGACTGTCGGGATATTCGCCTGAAATTATCGGGGGATTATTAATCGTGTATAAGCGGAACAAGTTCTTCTTAGCAGAAATTATTTTACTTCACTCAGAAAAGTTTTATGGCGCTAGTATCGTAAAGAACTATAATTATACCTGTTAAGAAATTATTGCAGTGTTGCATCAAGGTGGTCATCCGCTGTTCAGCCGAATTCAAACCGACAAGTATATCGATCAAATTGAAGCCGCAGTCGCCTTGACTAGCTTTTTTGTACATGGACTGAATGACCGCGGCTAACGTCTGAAGAGCGTACACAACGCGAAACGGATGCTCGTTGACCAGAGTATCGACGCAGTGGCATACCAGAGAATTTAAATTTTCTCTACTAGCGTTCAGTTGCTCGGTGTTCATACGCAATACTTCGCTCTCTATGTGCGGCACCTGCGATAAGGATAGATTGTACATTAGTCGACTGTTTTTTTTTTTTTTTTTAGTCACGCAATATTTTGACACATGTCTGTTTGGATAATTATGAATTCGGTTGCCAGAGAAATCTAAAGTGAAACTTGGTCTTTTATTCGCGGGCGTGAACGCTCGCGACTGCTACGGGCCGACGCCCGAATTAAGGAAACAACATGCGGGTATGACCCCGTGTGTGACTAATCCACACGATGGTGGTCGGGAAATTCGTATCGAAAATTGTCCAGGTTAATCTCTCATTTATACATTGGATTATAACTGTCAGACTATTGGATAACTATTAGATATTGGATTACTAACTGACCGAGCCTACAACATAACTCGGTTTCCTATTTTTATAATTTCTAAAAATAATAGAACACTGAGTTACAGTATTTTTATTCGAGTTGTTGGCGCAAGTAATGGTAATAGAACAAGAAAGTAAAACAAGATGTATATAAATATAGCTTGAATAAAATATGAACGCTGTCAATAAAAATGAAAAAATAAGACTGAATCTGCTATAACACAGAAAATACACTATTATATGTTACATTCAAATCATTTTTGGGTCACTTGCTGTGCTGTTTCCCTAATTGAGATTTTATGCAAAAAGGACTAGATAGATCATTGCTTGCTTACAACTGCTATTTACTCATTTAGTTTGCTTCAATTACTTTAATGTTTTGTGGACGTTTTTCAGTCGCTACCTTCGTGGGAAGTAACAAAATACTACGGTCGTGTCTGCTGGTTTCAATTGCAGTGCTTGAAGTATCGAATACAAACGAGCGAAACATGGTTCAATTTCAGAAGCAAGTTCATGCCCGATAGACTGAGAAGCGAGGCCGAACAAGAACACAAGCAAAGCGAAAAAAAAACAGCAAGCAGAGAAGCTGCATCTTTGATTCCCAAAAGCACTGTGATCAAGCAAAAAATTGAAAAATTGCAGAGAACCAAGAAGAAGGCAAAGAAAGGTGATTCTTCTAGCAAGGAAGACTAAAAATACATCCAATATAGAAGAAAGGAATACCGTCCAAGCCAAACACCGTCCAAGATTAGAGAAATAAACGTGAGAAATGTGTTATGTAAAAAAGTCTGTGAGAATAAAACAATGAGCAACAGTTTTGTAGGACTCTAATTAAAGTGATTTGTACCCATTAAAAAAATGTGTACTTTTTACAAGAACTTATTGTTGACAAACGTTCACAATTTTTTACTTCTTAATTTTTGGATCGCACTATCTAACTCTGATTTTACAAACAAAAGTAGAAACTAAAATTGTTAATGACACGGAAAATAAACAGACAGGTCTGTATATTCGGACCGGATGAAACAAATTTGTCACTTAATTAACAAAAGTATTTTTACGAAACTGCGTATTCCCATTTAACAAAATTATTTTTTACCGTGTATTCTCAACTCACCATAGGCTTAATGAGGAACAATTCATTCCAGAAATTTGGATGAGCCAGTGTGAGGTCTTCTCCTCTGAAGAAGCTCTCGTATATGGGTACGAGCTTGCTCTTCTGCTGGCGCTTTGAGCCGGAGCCGCTCCTCTTTCGCATCGCCATTCTTTCGACAATGTTCTATACGATTTCTCTCATTTCTCGAATCTAGAAAAAGATTTTTGTTTTAAAAATGGGCTTGGTTACAGCTACGAAAATCCACCTGTTATTACTGTAGGTCGATGAAATCACCTGTGAATATCTCCGACTATTTCCGAGTCTAATAATACTCTTATATCAATAATAATCCAAAAATTAAATCTCGAGTTTGTGAATCAATCGAACAGCAATATTGATAATTAGCGACATTGCAACAAATGTACACAAAAGGGCGATGTATCAAGCGTCATCGCCGATTGAAGGTTAGGTTCGCGTTCATTGAAAATATAGAAATAATCATGCGCGTCGTACTTACCTTGCGACGATGAATTTACAAGAGACACAAGTTCCGTTGAAACGACAGCTCGTTTATTATCACTTAACAGCTGTTAAACGCGTCAGAATCACGGAAGGTCCTAGCAAATTTTTTTCTCTTTTTGTTGTTCCAACAATTAACTCGAAGACGAATGACAGGGCGCCATTGAAAACGCGCACGGAAAGTGCGTTGTTTTCTCGTGAGCAGCAGAGGGATGTAACTCCACCACGAAGATACGATTTACTCCGTGGAATGTCGTTAAAATTCACAACGAAAATAACAAATATAGTATCGTGGTCACGATAAAGTGTTGCACGAAAAAAAAAAAAAATGTTGCGACATGGTGAGGAAAATAACGGTTACGATAATTTGAACAAAAGTGCGGATGTTTACGATAATTTTTCGCAGTTACTGCGAGCAGCTTATTGTCTAACGGAAGTGTACACGCAAATTTGGCAATTGCGTGATGCAATAACTCATCATCGAACTGACAAATACAATACACGCGATCATTGGTTCGTCGTATCATAAATCATTTCATCAACAATTGCAATCGCGAAAACATGCTGTGGAGATCGAAGATACAATATTTCGTGACTGGTGCTCCACGTGAGCAAAGGTATGCGTGTACCGATATGTTCGTGTGTAAACAGTGGCCCAGTGATTATTCAACAATTAATTGCTGGTGTATGAAAAACGAATCGAAATCACAAAAGTTTCAGTATTGTAACTTGCGTTAAAAATGCATGAAATGTCCATGTGAAAAAAGCACAAAATTATGTTAGAAATAAATAGCGCGAAACTAGTAGAAAAATTAAAAGTAATGATAGTAAAAATATTTTCCAGTCACTAGTACACACGAAAATCTTGTATCTTTTTACATATTACAATAAACAGAGGGACAAAAGACTTTGATTACGATAAAAATAATATTTCTCCTTCATCAGAGTCGCTAATATAATACAATGAAATGTAAATATATATCTGTTTGTGTTAACAGGAGTCGAAGACTATTGTCCAGAATCATTGTTAATGATTTGTCCCAGCCAAGCAGAGATTACTCTTCAGGTAAAGATGACGGCTACGAAAAGAAACGGTGGAGTTTCTATGCTACGGGCGCAAGCCTTGCGCTGTCTTCGCTCGGAGCATATTGCTACTATTTATATAATTTGGAAACCAGAAAAGTACATGCTCTTGAAAGCACAAAGCAGGCACCTGGTCAGTACAAAGAGAATTTGAAGACTTACACGGAGGAAGAGGTGGGAAAGCATGACAACGATAAGACTGGAGTTTGGGTAACTTACAAGCGTGGAGTTTATGACATAACAAATTTTGTCGGCAAACATCCGGGAGGTCCGAGCAAGATCATGATGGCCGCTGGGAGCTCAATCGAGCCATTCTGGCAAATATTCGCCAATCACAACTCGGATGAAATATATTCTCTGCTAGAATCCATGAGAATCGGCAATGTCGAAGAGAACGGTAATAACGAGGTTGGCGCTGCAGATCTGAATGACCCATATCAGCATGAACCAAAGAGGCACAAAGTCCTAAAAATTAATGGACCAAAACCTTTCTGCGCCGAACCACCGTCTTCCATGCTAGTTGAGACTTATCTTACGCCGTCGTGAGTAACAAATGTTATAATACATTAATAGTGTACAGGGAGGAACTATGTAAAAACCTGCACTGGTACACACGCTACAAAAACTGTCACTAATAAAAAATGCGTGACAATTCAGTGAGAGAAATTTTATGTAAAGATTACTTGGTCGTTATAGCTTTATAACAAGTTATATAAATTTGTAACCAGTTATATAAATTTGGAAATGTATTATCTTCTTTATACGTAAAAGGAGAAATCAGTCAACAAATAATCAATAAATCAATAACGTTTTTTTCTTTTTATTTCCAGCGATCTGTTTTACGTGAGAAATCATCTGCCGGTACCGAAAGTAGATATCAAGGATTACGAGCTGGAGGTAGCCATCGAGGATGACACTAAAAAGACGTTGGATTACGAAGCGATAACGAAATATCCGAAGTACACGATAACGAGTGCTATAATGTGCGGAGGAAATCGGCGATCGGAAATGGCAGAGGCAAAACCATTGAGAGGGCTCAGCTGGGGTATCGGAGCTGTGGGAAACGCCACGTGGTCCGGGGCTCGACTCTGTGATGTTCTCAGTGATTTGAATATAAACGAGGACGATTGGGATCACGTGCAGGTTTGTGTCTAGCGGTGAAACATTTGACCGGCAATCAAAACAATCTGGCCGGCAATTAAAACAATCTGACCGGCAATTAAAACAATCTGACCGGTAATTAAAACAATCTTAACTGAGGAAGAATCTTAATCAGTTCGAAGGTTTGGATATCGATCCGTCTGGAGTGCCCTACGGTGCGAGCATACCGATAAGCAGGGCCCTGGACCCGAGATCTGACGTGATTCTGGCGTACGAAATGAACGGTCAGCCTATCTCGAGGGATCACGGCTATCCCGTTCGAGCAGTCGTACCCGGGGTCGTCGGTGCGAGAAACGTAAAGTGGCTCGCAAAAATCGTTATCTCCAAAGAGGAAAGTCCATCGCAATTCCAACGCGGCGACTACAAGGGATTCGCTCCGTCCATCGATTGGGAGAACGTCGATTTCTCAAAATCACCGTCCATACAAGACATGCCGGTCATCTCAGCGATATGCACACCGGAATGCGGGGAAAAAGTTAGACCGAAGAACGGCAAAATACCAGTTAAAGGTAAATATGACTATCATCCGATGTGTTGCAATTAGATTATTTAATTGAATTCCCCCTATGATGGCCAAAAATTAACTTTGTAAATATAATCTAATTTTTATTAAAAAAATGTATTTATTTATTTGTTTCGACGGGAAAGATAGTACATTACGATACTAGTGCAAAGAAACTTCTTTTTTTTTACGAGTGTGAGATGCAGCACGAGCCGAAGGATAGTGTTGCAATTACACAATTAAGAAAACGTTTTTCGCACGAGTACAAGATTTTATTTCACAAGGTGTGAAAAACTGGGGTTTTAGGTGCGCAAAGCCGCAATTTTTGCACCTAGTGAAATAATAGTACATTTCGATATGAGTGCGAAAAAACTTTTTCTGACGAATGTGAGTTTGCAGGACGAGCCGAAGGCGAGTGTTACAATGACACGAGTTCAGAAAACGTTTATCGCACGAGTATCGAACAAAATTTTATTTCACAAGGTGTGAAAATACCGCCATTTTCCCACCGAGTGGCATAAACATTTTTACAAAAAAGAAATAAGTTACAGTCTTTTAAAATTGATGTAGAATAGTATAATTTTATATAAATATCTATAAAATTGTAAAACGTTGAAAACTTTGTTTTAGGATACGCGTGGTCGGGCGGCGGTAAGCGAGTAATAAGAGTCGACCTTACAGCCGACGGCGGTGAAACTTGGCACGTCGCTGATCTCGTATCGGAGGATTTAACGGCCAAGGAAGGTCGGTACTGGGGCTGGACGATATGGAGCGCGGAAATTCCCGTGGACTGCAAGCGGAAAGAAGTCGAATTGTGGGCGAAAGCCGTGGACGCCTCGTACAACGTGCAACCCGAGAGTTTCAAGAACATTTGGAACTTGAGGGGCCTCCTGTGCAACGCTTATCACAGGGTCAGAGTCACGTTGGACGGATGAAGGAATGTTCGTATATACCGCAAAAAAAGCTCAAATCAATAAACTATTTACAATATTTTCTATTGATCAACTTGTACATAATTATGTTGTAAAAATTTAATGAACGACGATGACCCATTTTTTACACCGCAATCGCCTCGCGTTTAATGTCCTTCGGACAATCGTTATTCTCAAAAAAGTCTTTCAATTGCTCAATGCTCAGATCGATCTGTGTCTCGGCGTTCTGATCGTGAATCTCGAAGAGCGGAGTAGATTCGATTGAGCCTTTGCCGATCACGACAACGTACGGATATCCGGTTTTTCTCGCGTCTATGAATCGTCTACCGATCGTCATATCGACTCTGTCGTCGATAATCGTATCTATGTTGGCTCTATCCAAAACTTCGTATATCTTTTCTGCGTAATGCGTCGCTTCTGCCGATCGACTCTTTTCCTAAAAAAAAAATCAACGCCCCCTTCGTGTCGCCATTCTTTTCGTCTCAAATTTCTCAAAGCTCGCACGGTTTTTTTTTACCTTCGGCGGTACGATGCAAACGGTGTAAGGGGCGATGTGCTTCGGCCATCTGAGCTCTTCGTCCTTCGAGAGAGTCTCGACCGCGGTCGCTATGAGCCTCGTCAATCCGAGACCGAAACAACCCATCATCAACGGCTTAGCGACACCCTGGTCGGAAAATGTTGCGTTGAGAGGCTCGGAATATCTTGTGCCCAGGAGGAAGGTGTGACCGACCTAAAGTTTCAATGGAAGTTCGATGATTGCCTATCTTGTTTCCGTTTCGCTTTAGTTCAGTTTTTCTTTAGTAATTCCTAAATTCACCTCGACGGCCTTGTGCTGTAACATTGCACCGTGGCACGTGGCGCAAACGTTCGCCTCGTACATTGTCGAGTTTATGTGAAATCCGCACGAACGGCAGGAGAGTACCGTGTCCTCACCGATGTCCGATATGTAATGATACTCGTGCGACACCGAACCTCCCATCATCCCGGTATCGCCGACGGCTGCAAACATTCCGCAACTTCGTCACACTTTCGGACCGTTAGATTTTTACTTTTCAATTTTTGTTTTTTTCGAACTAACGGACGTACCTATCGTGTATTCGATACCTATATGCCTAAAAATATTCTCGTAAGCTTCACGAACTGCTTCGTAAGTGTTCTGTGAGTTTTCCAAACTCGAGTCGAACGAGTACAAATCTTTCATTATGAATTCTCGGCCTCTCAATAGTCCCAATCTCGGCTTCTTCTCGTCTCGCCATTTGCTGGATATTTGGTAGAGCAACAGGGGCAATTTTTTCATCTGCACTGCTCCAAGACTAGCTACTAGATCAGTTACAGCTTCTTCGTACGTCTAAAAACAAATTCAATTTTATCACCAAAAGTCAAACCTCAGCCACTTTAATTTTATGTACGGTAGTTCAGAGGGATAACAAAATTACTATGCACAAAACGTTTTTTATAACAGTTTGAACTTCCTCGTTGCACAAAAAATTTCTTTTCACGTATTTGGTAAAAATTGTTTAAGTAATTATTTTATTTTTCATTTTTCAATTCTACCGTTTTTATTATTTCGGCTGAAAGATCAAACAAGATGTTACGGATTTTTATAATTTAAAGATGAAATAAATCTTAATTTAAATTTGAGTTTAGGAAATTTACAAAAATTATTCTGATTTTTTCTACTTAGCCGATATTTGTTGCTGAACTACCGTACAAGAGCGTTTTGTGATAATCGAACCGCTGCCTACAGGACTGAGGATAAACATATTTTTATGCCTGTCCTGAACGGAGAACATTTCGGTCCGTATATCCTGAAGTCTGTTTGTCTTTTCCCACAGAGACGCGCTCGTCAGGTTTGGCAGAAGAAGCTTCTGTGCGCCGATCTTGCTCATCTCGTTGTCCACGATTCCTATGAGTTTCTGAAGTACTCGCAAGCCCAGCGGCATGAGCGTGTACATTCCTGTATTAGCTTGTCTTATTATTCCCATGTGGAGCATGAGCTGACGCAGACAGAAAAAAATTATTGGCGGACACAGAGAAACTTTGCGAAAAGGTGGTTACGCACTAATGTTAGTCTGTGAAACGTACTTTGTAACTCTTTGAGGCGTTGTCAGCTTTCAGCGTTGTATCTTTGGGTACATGAGTTATCGGTTGAAACAACCGCGATACTCTGTTCATGTTGTTGAACAACTTGTTCGACATCGCTGATACTTCGTTGTTTATCGTCAAAAACGCCGACTCGGTCAGCTGAACGAAGCACAACACTGCACGCGGTCGTCGACCATTCGCTCGACGAAGATGGTCGACTCGACGCGATTTCGTCACTTTCGGAGCGCCAACAATGGGTCGATACCTTCGGCGAAGGCAACCGCTGTACCGACCTACAAGATAACATAGATACGGTAGGTGTAGTTCGCTCGATCGCGTTGCGCGGTCCGACGATGGTACGCGAAACAAGAAACAATAAATCGTCGAATTTTTTTTTTTTTACCGATTAGCGACGATGAATCGCAGCTGCATTTTGTTCTTTTTTAAACTCTTATCATATCTGCAGCATTGCGCAATAGTATCGAATTTCACTGCCGACAACGCGATTAGTGTATCAAAGGAAGCAAAAAAATATCTGATACATTTTTTTAATTGGCGCGTGGTGAATCGAGAGTTTGTCACAGCTTTCTGCATGATCGAGCCGATTAACGATAACTCCGCGAAGTAATACGCACTTTCTTCGTGCTTTAGTCAGAAGACCGTTTCAAGATACCTCAAGGGGCACGAGTCGGACGCAAATTTAACGGCAAATCGTTACATTCCCATGTATTGTATTCATTGAGGCGGTTCGACATGAACTCGGTCGGTAACTGAAACTGTAATTAATTTTTTTTTACAGTTGTTAACAATTTCCGGTTAAACGCAAATTCTTACATCAAGGGGATATTAATTCAGCTTAATGTAAGAAACTGTTTATGACCGGAAATGGTCATAGTAGCAAAACTTGATTAATTACAGTTTTCAATACCGACCGAGATATTTCACATGCTCTTGTTAGATCGAGCAAGATTTCGGCGGTTTCGAAGCCGCAAAACAATCGTTGGATCAAACTCTCGAGGTAGCTACAGGTTCTGCCCTTTGATACGATTCAATTTCCAACCGGGACACCCGAGACCTTTCGCCCGTGGTCCCGAGAGGCGTGTGCGGCTTGGGAATGAGCGCGAAATGCCAGATGAAGTCTCTTGACGATCCTAGAGGTCACGAGCCTCCCACAAGGCTACTCTGCCGAATCTCACATATATCCGTGTGAAACAACTGTTGTCATGCATGCCGCTCAGTAAAGCCATTAATCGTGCAGGACGCCGCCTTGCTTTTCCAATAGATTTTTCATATTTCTAACACAATCTTTAAGGAGGGAGTCTCGCTGCGCGCTGACTTCGCATAAGTTCGACAACAATAAGAGAAAATTGCAAGTACTTCTTGATGGTGTAAAAATCTGAAAA